>PVLC010013136.1:0-42455 GCA_004027655.1 Graphiurus murinus | reverse complement strand
ATCCATCCATCCATCTATCCATCCATTTATCCATCCATCCATCCATCATTCCATCTATCCATCCATCTATTTATCCATCCATCCATCCATCCATCCATCCATCCATCCATCTATCCAATTATCCATCCAATCATTCATTCATCCATTTATCCATCTGACCATCCATCCAATATTCCACCCACTCATCCATCCATCCATTTATCCATCCATCCATCCATCCATCCATCCATCCATCCATCCAATTATTTATCCATCCATCCACCCACTCACTTGTCCTCTCCCTCCCTCCCTCCCTTCCTCTAGTCTACTTAGCCACCCACAGTCTTCCCTGCACATATCTGTACCCCCCACGATAGCGCCTTCTTCCATGCATACATCCACCTGCCTCTGCGCCGACAACACAGAGACGGGGACAGAGCGCTCCTGTTCTCAAGGTTTTGTGCTCAAGCGGCACAGTCAGCTGCCAAGGACCAGTCCCCAAGCAGCAGTCTCAGCACAGTCACCAAAGGCAGTGCCCAGAACTGTGGGTCGAGCAGGGAGACAGCCACTGGCTCTGGGGGCCTGAGAAGTGGGCAGTGGGCAGCCAGAGAGGGCTCTGGGCTGGAGGCACAGTGTTCACCCCTCCCCCCCCCCACCGGGATTCAGCGATGCTCTCCTTTAGCGTTCTAGAGAACACTCTGCCTCCAAGAAGACCCCACAGGAACTGCTGTCCCCAGACCCCTGGCAGGTCCAGGAAGGACCGAGCTCCGTCCTTAGCAGAGGGTGCTTGGGAGAGAGGGTTTTGGACGGGGACTTTGTAAGCGGGGAGGTGGACACCCTAGTCCCCAGGGCGCTGCTGGGCCAGGGGCTCCCTGGATTTCATGCAACTCAGGTGATAGCACCTGACCCCGGCTTGGTGCTCCGAGCCAGTCAGAAGCGGTCCCCCATGGGTTGTTGGGCTCTCCCATTCTGCAGTACGATTGATGGAGTAGGATTCGTGTCTGCTATTTTGCTTTTTGTTTTTTCTGTGTCTAATGTCTTTTTGGTTCCTCTGTCCCCTCTTTCCTGTCTGTTGTTGCATTCAGTGAGTATTTCCTTTTTGGGAGGGTACTGGGGATTGAACCCAGGGGCATTCTATCTCTTAGCTACACTCCTGGCTCTATTTATTTATTTATTTATTTTTGTGCTACTGAGGATTGAGCCCAGGGGCATTCTACTCCTGACCTACACCACCCAACCCTATTTTATTCTTTATTTTGAAACAGGGTCTCACTAAGTTGCGGAGGGCCTCACTAAGTAGCTGAGGCTGGCTGCGAACCCGGATCCTCCTGTCTCAGCCTCCCAAGTACTGGGATTACAAGCATGGCCACCACACCCGGTTATTTTTTAAATTTTGAAACAGGGTCTCACTAAGTTGCTGAGGCTGACCTCAAACCTGCAATCCTCCTGTCTCAGCCTTCCAAGTACTGGAATGACCGGTGTGTAGCACCATGCCTGGCTTGAGTGGATATTTTCTAATTTAAATTTCATCGGTGATTTTTTTTTTTTTCATAATACTAGGGATTGAACCCAGGGGCATTCTACTTCTGAACTACACCCCCAGCCCTATTTTATTTTGAAACAAGGTCTCACTAAGTTGTAGAGGGCCTCACTACATTCTGATAATTTTTTTTTTTTTTTTTACTTTTTTTGAGATTTTTCTTAGTTGCGCTGGAGTTGACCACGATCATCAGAATCCGGTTGAGATTTATAGGAAGGAATGAGTCCTGCATGTTCTTCCTCAGGAAGGCAGCGTGGAGATGCCCTCTACCTCTCACGCTCAGCCCCGTCCACACTAGTCTCTACTCCTGCGTCTTGCTCCCCGGCTGTAGCCGGCTCTGCCCACCACCCTCCTCTCAGAGTGGCCGCCCCCGCCGGCCTCCCTGTGTCCCCAGCCTCTTGCCTCTACCTTGTGTTTTTTTTCAGGTCCATCCTACACAGGCTGGCCTCTAAGAGCGTTGGTCCCTTTGAGGTCCGTCTTCTCATTCTGTCCCTCCCTCTGTCCCTGTGTGGCCTCATCTGTATCCACAGCCAACCCCTCCCTCCCCCAGCGCTCTGCCCTCCACCTCTGGGTTCCAAACCTATCAGCTCAACAGCTTCCTCGACATTTCTTTCCTTTTTAAGAAAAAGTCACTTTATTGACAATTTTTTTGTGATACTGAAGATTGAACCCAGAGCCACTCTACCTCCAACCTACACTTTCCCCATCCCCAACCCCTATTTTATTTTTTTATTTTGAAACAGAGGTCTTGCTAATTTACTGAAGCCAGCCTCGAACCTGGGATCCTCCTGTCTCAGTCTCCCAAGTACTGGGATTACAGGTGTGCGCCACTGCACCTGGTGACAGTTTTTGAATGTCTGTGTTCAAGATGTCTCCAGCTCAAGATGGCCCAGATTTAACTCTCCCCACCTGATCTCCATCTTCGGTCCACCCAGGTGTACAAGGCAGGAACCTGGGAGCTGTCCCCCTTCCCTACGTCCCTCATATACAATTCATCGCTGAATCCTGGGGATTTGGCCTCCTTCCAACCTCCTGTCTCTGTCTCCGTTGCTGGCACTGGGTCTCACACTCCGATCCCTGCCCCCTGAACCATGGCCCGCCAGTCAGCCCTCATGGAATGGCTCCAGCCTCCCCCACTCTGTTGACACATGGCAGCTAGTGACACTGGAAATCTGCTAAGCACCATTCCCAATGGCTCCAAATTGCTTTTGAGGTGAAGTCCCCAGCATGACCTTCCAGGCTCAGCACAGGCTGGTCACTGCACTCCATTCTTGGCTTATGGTATTGTTAATCTCATGTTCAATCCACTATCGAAGGCAGGATATTGAAGTCTGCAACTCTTCCTGAATTGACTGTTTCGACCCTCATTTCTGTCTATTTGGGTCATGTATTTGGAGGTCTTTTATTAGGTTATAGGGTTATGATTGTTACATCATCCTGATATATTGACCTTGTTTCATTACCGAATGTCCCTCAGTCTCTAGTAACATTTTTAAAAGTTTAACTTTTATTTTATCTGATATCTGCCAAGCTACTTCAACTTTCTTATGGTTGTGTTCACATGATATGTCTTTTGGGAGCCTTTTCCTTTCAATCTGTTTGTGTCTTTGAATCTTAAGCATCTCCTATAGACAACAGATGGTTGGATCATGTTTTTTTTATCCAGTCTGAAAACCTCTGCCCTTTGATTAAATTGTTTAACCGATTCACAGTTAGTGTATTATTATTGATAGAGTAGGATTTATGTCTGTCATTTTGCTTTTTGTTTTGTATTGGTCTTATGTCTTTTTTCTTTTTTGTTGTTGTTCCTCTGTTCTGCTTTTCCTGTTTTCTTTTGCATAGAGCAAATATTTTCTAAGGTAACATTTAATTTTATCAAGGCATTTTTTTTATACAATGTTTTTGAGGGTTTCCTTAGCAGTTGCACTAGCGTTTACCATCGTCATCAGAATCAGGTTCGGATTTATATTAGTTTAGTTCCTTCATGCCTTCTGTTCTTGTCCTCTTGAGCTACACTGCCGGTGCCCTCCATGGGCCCCCTCCCTGCAACTGCCCCCACTCCGCTCTCACCCTGGGATCTGCTCTGTGTCACTCTGGGCAGCTTCTCTGCCCCGCCACCCCCCTTGTCTCACCCTGTGGTCTCTGGACCCCATCTCCATGTACACAGCAGCCTGTGTGTCACTGATTATCCTGCCTCCCTCCGTGTCCTCTAATCTTGCTGAGGGCACAGAGCAGCTTGTCCTTGAACCTGGCAGCAGAGGGCTAAGCACCTGGTAGGCCACAGAACTATCAGTCAGCCAGGCATGGTGGCACACGTCTGTAATCACAGAACTGGGGAGGCTGAGACAGGAGGATCGCAGGTTCGAAGCCAGCCTCAACAACTTAGTGAGGCCCTCAGCAACTTAGCAAGAACCCGATTCCAAATAAAAAACAAGATAGGGCTGGGAGATGTAGCCCAGAGGTAAAATGTCCCTGGGTTCAATCCCTAGTAACCCCCCTCCCCCACATACAAATAAACAGCCAGATAAACAGGCGGGGATGGATGTGAGCACAGTGTGACTTTAGTTGCGTGTCTGTCTGCCTCTGTGTGTATCTCTGTGCTCATGGGTCTTTGTGTGTCCATGTGCACACCCTTGCGTGTGTCTGTCCTAGTGTGTTTCTGTAGGTGTGTGTGTCTTTGTGTGTGTTTGTGTCTGTGTCCTCCTGCCTGTGTCTCTGAATGCGTGTCTGTGTCCACTTCCACACGTGAGCATCTGTGTGTGTGCACATGTGCGTGTCTTTGTCCACGCATGCACCATATGGCGTGTGTGTGTGTGCATGGTGTGTGTGTGTGTGTGTGTGTGTGCACACACGAGCTCATGCTCTCAGGCAGAGCTCCTTTTGATGTCTCTCCTTGCTATGCAATTATTTTTCGACTAGTTTGGTGTAGCATTTAATGATTTCCCCAAAGCTAAGCACAGCCCCCCCGAGTATTGATCGCACTGCGGTGGAGGTGACACGGGGTAGCGTAGCGTGGGGCCGGCCGGCAGGTGCTGCCACTGCAGGATTGGCCTCCACACCCGCCGCACCCCCGCCCCGCCTTGCTCCCTTCGGGGGAGTGCCCAGGCCTGGAGCTGGTGCAGGACAGAGTGGGCTCCCGCCGGGCTCTCACTAGCTGCGCCAGAGGGCCAGGAGAAGGCCCCGCGCCTCAGTTTCCCCATCTGTGAAGTGGAGTCTCAACATGGAGGAAATGAGGTAATGCCTGAGAAGGGCACACAGCAGGCGCTCCGTAGTGTCCTTTGTCATCTGCTCTCATGCCTGCCGCCAGGGCCTGTCACTTGGAGAGAGGATTCCAGGCTGCAGCCGGGAGGGAAATGGTGGAGAGACGGCTCCTTCACCCGCCCTTCTTAAGCGGCTTCACTGGGGTGGGCCAAGAGCTGCACGTGTGCCCCAGTGAAGGCAACGTGCTACCCACAGGTGCCCAGAGACGCTCAGGGGCTTCACATAGACACACAGTGGTTCCTTCCCTTCCTTTTTCTTTCTTCTTTCTTTTTTTGTGGTGCTGGGGATTGAACCCCAGACACGTTTCCTTTCCCAGCTATACCCCCAGCCCTATTTATTTATTTATTTGAAACAGGGTCTCTCTAGGTTGCTGAGGCCTCTCTTAGTTGCTGAGGCTAGCCTTGAACCTGCGATCCTCCTGTCTCAGCCTCCCAAGTACTGGGATGACAGGTGTGCATCACCGTGCCCGGTGACATAGAGCATTTCTTCAGGAAAGAGGGGGCTGAGCCCCGTTTCTGGCTTCTAGAAGTCTCCCAGCTGCTTCGTCCTTAGTCTCCGGCCTCAGCCCTCTGTCCCCACTGTACCCTCGGTCTTTGCAGGCTCAGCCCTCCTTCCCTGACCCTGAGGGGGGCTGGGCAGCTTCCTCTCCCTCCCACTGCGCATGCCTGCCTAGGCTGTTTCCCGAGCCACCCAGCGATCCCCAGTTGGTTGTTGGTCTCCCCATCAGATGGTGAGCTCCTCAGCTACCGCCAGGCGGCAGTCTGCGGTGCGGTGACTGGCGCATGCACACGCCCAGAGGTCGGCTGAGAGGTCACGCAGGGCCAGGCGTGTAATCCCAGTACTTAGGAGGCTGAGACAAGAGGATCGCAGGTTTGAGGCCAGCCTCAGCTACTTAGGCCCTCTGCAACTTAGTGAGACCCTGCTTCAAAATAAAGAATATAAAATAGGGCTGGGGGTGGAGCTCCGAGGTAGAATGCCCCTGAGTTCAATCCCCAGGACTGCAAAAAAAAAAAAAAAAAAGCTGGACAAGAGAGCTGGTGTTCCCAGGCTAGGTAGCAGAGGGTAGGGGTTCCCGGTTTGCACACCCCCTGCCTGGCTCCGTCTTCCCTGGGCAGCTTCTTGCAGCACTCAAAGTCCTGAGGGTTAGCAACGTCACTCCAGGGACCAGCTGGGCCAGTGACCGGCGTGGAGGTGATTCTGCCTTATCTGGCCTCAGCGAATCGATCCCAGAAAATGGGTAGAGTTAACATGACCAGGGATGAAAGGAGCTCTGAACATTTTAAACATTTCAATTTCATTTATTTTTGTTTATTTTATTTTATTTGTAGTGCTGGGAATTGAACCCAAGGACATTCTACCTCTGAGCTACACCTCCAGCCCTATTTTTTTTCTTTATTTTGAAACAGGGTCTCACTAAGTAGCTGAGGCTGGCCGTGAACCTGCGATCCTCCTGTCTCAGCCTCCCAAGTCCTGGGATTACAAGCGTGTGTCACCACGCCCGGCTCATTTGTTTTTAACTGAGCGCATACATATCGAGCATGGCTTTGTGCTGGGCACAGGTAGTGCTTCATAAACACCGTCCTGTCCATGTTTTCCTTCCCATAGCAGCCCTGCGGTGTAGACATTCACTATCCCCTGATTTTAGAGGAGGAAGCTGAGGCTCAGAGTGGTTAAGTGACTTGCCCGAGGCTGCACAGCAGACAGGCTGCCGTGTGTCCTGCTTCCCCACTCCTGTGCATGCAGGTTGGCCTCGTGAGGTCTGTGGTGAGGGTTGATCATTGCCTGTCTGTCTGGCAGGAGCAGGGGCCGGGGCTGGGCCCCGGGGTCAAGGCCAGAGCTGGGCACCATAGTAGGAGCCACTGGGAGGACCAGGCCTGGTCCCTGCCCTTCACCTCCTGGGGTCGCAGGGCCTGCGTCCCTCGAGCGGCAGCCTGGGAGCCTCTGTCCCTCCAAGGACATCCTCTGCAGCCTCCACGAGCAAGGGGGTTGGTCCCACAGCCCCTGGCCTACTTTGTGAAATTCATCTCTGGAAAAAAAAAAAAAAAAAAAAAACCCGATTCTCTGAGCAGGGCAGCGCCGAGCAGCTTGGGTGTGGCGGTGGTGAGGCCTGCGCGCTCCTGCCCCCAGAGCAGCAGAGGACCCTGGACCTTGCCTCCCTCTCGGCCACTGGGCTGAGGGTCTGAGGAGGTCAGCCGCCGTGCTAGCCGCCCATCAGGTTTCCTTGCGCCCTGGGCGCCCTTGGAGGCGCTGGGCTTCAACGGCCTCCTGGAGGCTCAGCCTCCAAAGCGACTGGAGCCCTAGGCTCTGGGCAGGCTGTATGCCTAGGTGTCTCAGCTGTGTCCTCTAGGGAACAGGGCTTCCTGCGTTCTCTCCCTGTGTGGTTTGCTGCACCTGTCCGGCTTCCGCACACAGCAGGCTGCTTTGAGGACCAGGGCATAAGGTGAAGGCTCACTGTGGCTTTCTTTGGGACAAGTTCTCGTCGTCGGTGGTCAGATCTATCCACCCGTCTCTCTTGCCTGGGCCTCTTGGGCGGGTCTGTGAGGAAACAGGGATGTTGGGGATGAGGCATGTCTTGGTGTGCATGATGTGTGTCTGTGGAAATGTATCAGTCAGCTGTTGCTGTGTAACAAACCACCCAGACCACACGGGTGTGACATGTGGTCACTGAGTCAGGATGAGGGTGGAGCTTCGCTGAACCAGCTGTCTGCTCCGTGGTCACAGGCTTCTGCTGGGAAGAGTCAAAATTTGGGGATGACTCGCGTGCCTGACAGCGATGTGGCTGACCTGGGCTACCGGTGAGAATGCGATGGCTGGCCTCCCCCGTGTGTCTCTGCGCGGCCCCTGGGCCTCCTCACGGCATGGACCTATCCGCTCGCTGGTCAGGGCGGTAGCAAAGGTTGGCCCATGGAGATGCCCAGGTCCCTCCTCCATGGCAGAGCGTCACGGTCACGTCACCAGAAGGGCCTGGTTACTCAGAGCGACGGTGGCGGTCATTGTGGAAAAGACAGTCCTGTACAGTAAGGGAGGTGGTGGTGGTGGGGATCGAGGGCCAAGTGTGACAGGTTGTGAAAGGAGGCTGTGCGTGTGGGGAGTGAGTGTGACAGGAGGTTGTGTATGAGTTGGGTGTGACAGGAGGTCGTGTGTGGGGAGTGAGTGTGACAGGAGGTTGTGTATGAGTTGAGTATGACGAGAGGTTATGTGTGGGTGAGTGTGACAGGAGGTTGTGTGGGGGGGTATGTGTAACAGGAGGTTGTATGTATGGGATGAGTGTGACAGGAGGTTGTGTATGAGTTTAGTGTGATATGAGGTTGTATGTATGTGTGGGTGAGTGTGACAGGAGGTTGTATGTATGGGATGAGTGTGACAGGAGGTCGTGTGTGGGGTGAGTGTGACAGGAGGTCGTGTGTATGTGTGGGGAGTATGTGTGACAGGAGGTTGTGTGTGTGTGGGGTGAGTGTGACAGGAGGTCGTGTGTGTGTGGTGAGTGTGACAGGAGGTCATGTGTGGAATGAGTGTGACAGGAGGTCGTGTAGGGGGGTGAGTGTAACAGGAGGTCGTGTGTGTGGAATGAGTGTGGCAGGAGCTCGTGTGTGGGGTGATTGTGACAGGAGGTCGTGTGTGGGGTGATTGTGACAGGAGGTCGTGTGTGTGGGGTGAGTGTGGCAGGAGGTTGTGTGTGGAATGAGTGTGACAGGAGGTCATGTGTGTGGGGTGAGTGTGGCAGGAGGTTGTGTGTGGAATGAGTGTGACAGGAGGTCATGTGTGTGGGGTGAGTGTGGCAGGAGCTCGTGTGTGGGGTGTGACAGGAGTTCGTGTGTATGTGTGGGGAGTATGTGTGACAGGAGGTCGGTGTGTGGGTGAGTGTGACAGGAGGTCGTGTGTGAGGGGCACTGGGTGTGACAGGAAGTGGCTGAGGAGGCAGATGTGGCCTCGCCAGAGTCCACCGTGACGCAGGTGGCCCTGCTGGTGACAGCGCCCACGACGCCGCGGCGCCATCTTCGCTCGCTTCCCGGGTGGCCAGCGCTCCAGCGCGGGGACCGGCCTCGGCCGCGCAGCCTCCCGCACCCTCCCCCCACAGCCTCCCCTCCTTGCCGAAAGAGCGACTCCCACCTCGGCAGCCTGGAAGCCCTCCAACTACTTACTTTTCTTCAAATAAAAGCAGCTAATTAACATTATTCTTTAATTATTGCCTTTATCAACAAGGGGTCTGATTTGTACCAGCAGGGTAGTTGCTTTCCCTTAAACTACCCAAGTGAATGCTTCAGTTCCTGGTGCTTTTGAAATGAATTTGATGTCATCTGCCCAGAGTCACTTAATGGGGACGCCTGGGTAATGACTGAACGCGTTAACTCCGTTAGCAACCCTGGAAGCATGTAATTTGGCCCCTCAGGCAACGGCACTTTTGAAATCTCTGGATAGTTTTGAACTCTCTGTTCTTAATTAAATATGCAATTTTTCACGGTAACCAGGTTAATTCTTTTGTGTTGTGTTGTAATACTGTTAGGAATTTTCATAGTTCTTATTAAACATTATTCAGGCATTGTGAATTCCATAATTAAAAAAAATGAAAAGAACAAAGCTTGATTCACTCCTTTCTTTTCCCTGGCTAATTTATCAAATGAATTTTGCAAATTTTTCTTTCTGTCCCCAGACAGTGTGGCAAGTGTTTTAAAGGGGAAGGATTTAATTGCCCTGTAGGGATTGGCTGGTTATGAAGGATTTGGCTGTTTGATTAGTAAACCCAGTTGGGAATGGTCTAATGCTCCATGATCTTAAAAATTGTCTGATTGTACCCTCTCCAAGGAGCCTCGCTTTCCGTTATGTAGAGCACCAACTTCACACAAGTGTGATTATTAGGGAGCGGGGAAGGGGGAGAAGGAATCTCTGACTTGGCTTTAAATTGGGGATCTTGGGAGATTTTTGCCCCCATCTCCCTGGCCGGGGAGGAAGGGAGGAAGCAGAAGAGATGGAGAGACAGAGGCGTTCGCGCACGCAGGTGGAGGGATGGAGGGGGCGGCTCTCAGATCTCATGGACCGGGGAAGATGGAGGAGCCGGGAGGCCGGGCACTCCGCACGCGGCCAGCCGGAGCGACCCCTTCCGGACCTTGAATCCCGGGGACTCCCTGCGCCAGGCTTCTGGGGCGGGGCAGGGGGAGCAGCGCCAGGTCCCCATTCCGCATTGGGCCCAGTTTCTGATGAAAGTGCCCCCCCACACACTGACTTACCTGATGGTGGCCGCAGCAGCCGCCGTGTCCCCTGCGTGTCTTAGATGAGGCCAGGGTCCCCATGCAAGGGGCGCTCGGCAGGGGTAGCCAGGCCTTCACGGTGAGGGAAGCAGAGCCGCTGCTTGACTCCCGGGCCTTCTGTTCCTAGTGGCGCCGCCTCTGCCTCAGTTTCCCCATCTGTTAGATGGGGCTGGTGACTTCCAGCCTGGTCCCACTTTCCCAGGCCCCAGTCTCCCCTTGGGGTGGGGAGGGGTGTCAAGAGGCATGGGAGGCAGGACCCAGGTCCTGCAGGCCCTGAGATCATGGAGGAGCTGGGAGATACAGAGGAAGGGAAGGGGGTTTGAGAGGGTTAGGGTTAGGGTGTTGCCAAGGGGAGGACCTGCCTGCCCCAGGGACCCTGGTGCCCGAGTGTGCTTCTGCTCCGCCGCCGCAGCCCCTCCCTCCCCCCCCTCCCCTCCCGGGCTTTGGCCCTGGCCTTGGATCCTGACTCCACGGCAGGAGCCCTGGGTTCAGAGGCCAACACCAAGAGCTGTGGACCCTGAGCTCTGCCTTGAAGGACCTTTACTAAAGGCTGAAGAGGGGGCCATGCTCTCTCCTCTGCTGAAAAACTTTCTCCGGCTCCCTACTGCTCCTGGGTGAAAGTCCTCTAGACTCTGCCCTCAGCTACCAAGGATTGTCACGATGGCCTCTTACCCGATCCTCGGCCTCCACCGTCTCCCCCTCACTAGACTCCCGTCTCCCGTAGCCAGACTGAAACTATCCTCTGGCCCCCAAGTCCCTTCTTTCTTACCCCACATGTCACCTCACGTGGCTTCCCTTGCTCTTTTTCGTCTGTGTGTGTGTGTATGTTGTGTTGCTTCTACCTTTGAGTCACACCCCAGCCCTTTTAAATTTTTTGTTTTGTAACAGGGTCTCACCAAGTTTCGGAGAGTCTCACTAAGTTGCTGAGGCCGTCCTCGAACCTGTAATCTTCCTGTCCCAGCCTCCCAAGTACTGGGATCACAGGTGTGCGCCACCGTGCCCGGCCTCTTCCTGTCTGTTTTCATTCCTGCTTGAGTTGTTAGGGACCAAGGGGAGCCAAGGAAAAGCTTTTCAGGATTCGGAGTGTGGAGGGAGGTGCAGGCCGCTGAGGGGTTTTCAGGGAACCCCACGATGAGAGGGGAAGGGGGATTTTTTAAGATTAATTTCGTATTACTGAACTTGAGTCGCCGTGGTGTTAGGGGAGGGCTTTGAGTGGGAGAACAGAGCGGGCGTCCGGGACGCAGCCCTGTCAGCGCTTCCTGGAGCTCCTGCCCCAGGGGGACATCCGATCCTGCGTCCCCGTCTCCTTTGTGTGTCTCGGCGCCATCTTCCCAACAGCCTGCGTGCCAGCCTGGAATTCTGTGGGGCAAGTGCGTCGATCCCTGCCCAGCCTGGCCTGACCTCACTTTCAATCACCGCTGTATCCTGCTTCCACACACTCGGTCCTGGTCTCACTGGGAGGCCGAAAGCCTGCCTCAGGGTCAGGCACGCAGTGTGTGTTACACAGCTTTTTAGTGCTGTGACCAAAATACCCGACAGACAGGAACAAATGAGAGGGGAAAGATTTATTTGGCTCATGGTTTCAGTGCTCGGTCCAGGGCCGGCCGGCTCCAGTGCAGGAGCATCATGGCGGCAGGGCGTGGCAGAGGAGAGCTGCTCAGCTCTTGGCAGCTGGAAGGAGCGAGGCAGAAAGGGAGGGAACAGGGGCAGACAAAGTCCTCAAGGCCAACAGGGACGTGCCCTCGGCCCTCATTGTGCAGTGAGTCTCTGTAGTGTTTAGAAGTAAAATCCCTGAGCCAGACATGATGGCACACGCTTGTCATCCCAGTACTTGGGAGGCTGAGACAGGAGGATCGCAGGTTCGAGAACAGCCTCAGCAAGTAGTGAGACTCTTGTCAACCTAGCGAGATCCTGTTTCCAAATCAGAAGGGCTCCCAAGTGGGTCAGGTGATGAGGGGACGCAGTAGTCCAGTCTGAGGGACGGGGCAGCATGTGCAGAGGTCCTGGGGCAAGAGGAGGCACTTCCGGGTCCAGTGTGGCTGGACAGTGAGAGGGGACAGGACCTGCCCTGGTGGGGCTCATGCCAGGCCTTGCTGAAGTCCTTGCCCTGGACGGTGGGGAGCGGTGGCTTCGGAGGTTGGCAGATGGGAGAGGAGGAGGGTTGGGGGCTCTGAGCTCCATGTCAGGGCTGCTCACCCTCTCCCACCACCGTCCTCTGGCCCAGGTTTGCACGTCCCCGGGGGGTCCCGGCCATCCCGGAAGTTCACGGGTGGACGGGATGGATGGGGCTGCAGGTCAGGGACGAATTGCCCTCCCTGGGCAGAGGGGAGGGGCTGAGGCACGCCTTGCCACGCTCAAATAACTGCTTCCTTCCTGCCATTTATTATTTACTTAGGGGCTTGGGAAAAACAGAAGACCCCCCCCCCCAAAAAAAAACCCTAACCCAAATCCAACATTGCTCCAGGCAAGCAGCCTGAGGGAGCAGTGTTTTCTTCAATATTTGTGCGTGTGTGTGTGTGTGTGTGTGTGTGTGTGTGTGTGAGAGAGAGAGAGAGAGAGAGAGAGAGAGAGAGAGAGAGAGAGAGAGGTAGAGAGAGGAGAGAGGCTATGTCAGAGCTCCAGATCCCTCCAGAACAGGGAGGATCGGGGTCTTTGGGGCCACCAGGATGCTGACACCTGTCGGGACACCCCCACGGCCCGGGCGAAGGCTGGCAGGGTGGGGCCCGCGCTCCCGTCGTTTCCCATTTGCTTTGCGTTCTAATAACTCAAGCGCGACTCGCCTCGGGGGCTGGGGCTGGGGCTGGGGCAGGCTGGGCTGGGCACCCAGTACGATCCCCAAATGAGAGGCCGGGAGGCAGGGAGCCCTGGGTATTTGGGGGCCACCCCCTCACAGTGACGACGGCTGCACCCCGCCCGCTCTCCTTAGCATCGTCCTCGCTCCAAAACACGGATTCATTATCGAGCTCCGAGCTGCCGGCTGAGGCGATGGGGTTTAATAGTTCCATATGAGCCATTCTGGGCTGTTGAGTAAATATTGCTCATTCTGAAACATTGGGTAAATGTGTGTTTACGCTGTCGACGAATGAGGCACCAGCCAAGTAGGTAGTTGGCATCTGGGCGGGCGCCAGGCACAGTGGTTGGGGGACAGGGAACTGCGCGATTTCTGAGAAGTGACCGGGTCAGGTCTGGCCAGCGTTGGGCGCATCCTTCCGCAGGCGGAGGTTGAAATGAGGACACGGGCATCTTCCCAGATTGGGGCACAGGGAGCCTCGTGTTTCTAAGCTCCGGGGTGTAGACGCGTGTTTGGATTCTGAGCTGGAGGCTGGTTACCAGTGGCAGCAGGAAGCCGTCCATGGTGCAGGTGAGAGGGTTCAGCCAGGGGGCCCCGTCCCACCACTCCCTACTCGTGGGACCTCAGGTAAGTCCCTTGATGCCTCTGCGGCCTCCGTGTTCACATCTGTGAAGTGGGGCCAATGGCAGAATTTCTCATAGGGTTGTTGTTGTGGGATTTATTTATTTGTTTGGGACTGGGGATGGTACTCAGGGGCATGCCACTGCTGAGCTACACCCCCAGCCCTATTTTATTTTTTTATTTGGAAACAGGGTCTCACTAAGTGGCTGAGGCCGGCCGCATATCTGTGACCTTCCAGTCTCAGCCTCCCAAGTTCTGGGAGTACAGGTGTGTGCCACCGTGCCCAGCTTTGTTTGGGATTTATATGAACGCACGCTTAGGGGGTTCAAACAGTATCTGTCACAGGGCAGGAGAAATGAGGGTCACCCACAGGATTCTGGTGTAAAATGGAGAGATGGCTTGCCTTGGCATCTGCCTGGGAACCCTGAGGGGTTCCTTGAAAATCAGAAACATGAGAGAGAAAGAGCATTTGGTATAGCTTTGGGGGATTGTAGCCCCCCCCCCCCCCATCTGGCCACGTATCCCAAGTTAAGAGCTCTGAGTCTTGGTCATGGATCACCTTTCTCTGGCACAGAAGTAGACCTGGGATCTGGAAACTCCTAGAACTTGGTTTCAACCTAATGCCTGGATTTCATCCCATTTCTGCCTCAGATTTGCTGTGTAAAGTTAGGCCAGCGAAGACCCATCTCTGGGCCTCAGTCTTGTCAGTCTTGGACGCAGGGTCAAGTTCTTTATGTGGGAAGGATTTGGACTCCCAATGCCCGACACACAGAAGGTGCTCAGTGAATATCACTGTTGTTGTTACTCGTGTGTGTGTGTGTGTGTGTGTGTGTGTGTGTGTGTGTGGTACTGGGGATTAAACTCAGGAACATTCTACCTCCAAGCCACACCCCCAGCCCTATTTTATTTTGATTTTGAAACAGTCTCACTACGTTGATGAGAGTCTTACTACTTGCTGAGGCTGTCCTCGAACCTGCGATCCTTCTGTCGCAGCCTCCCAAGTACTGGGATTACAGGCGTGCGCCACCACGCCCGGCTTCATTATCTTTACTCTTGATCAAAGACCTAAGAGTTGCTGTGTGTCACCCCTGCCTCGTGGCAGCTTTTAGAATCCGGGGTTCAGAATCCCGTCATGTGGCGTGTGTGGGTCTGGTCCTGGTCCTGGGGTTGGGTCTGTAGATGCTTGCATGTAGGTGACAAGAGCCCCGCGTGTTCTGTAGTTTGGGATCAAGGGGTTATCTTGGGTAGGACTGCATCCCTAGGAATTCTCTGAGACTTGGCTTGACCCAAGCACGAGCTGTCAGCCAGGTAGTAAATATTTTTGGACTACGGACCGCCTCTGTTAGGCAAACACCTGACTCTGTATTGGGTAAAAGCAGTCACGAACCACCCGTAAACCAATGAGCAGGGCCGGATTTGATCCGAGGGCAGAGAAGATTTAGCCCCAAGGTCAGAGTTTATTTACCCCTGTCCTAGAGAGATTTTGTATTTGCTTTTGCTTGCTGCCCAGCAGTATTGCCAAATGAGAAGAATTTTTAAAGTCCATTTCCCGGCCGAGCACAGTAGCTCTCAAAGCGCGGTCCTGGGACCCGCAGCACCGGCGCCCTCTGGGGATCCCTTGGCCGGGCGAATCTTGGGGCTCCTGCAGGCCAGCCGAGGGCAGGAGCTGGACCCAGCAGCCTGCAGCTTAATGAGCCAGCGGGGGATCCAGTGCACCCTGCAGCGGCAGCGGGAGGACTCCAGAGGTAGCGTCCATTTGGGCTCCAAGCCCGTGGGAGGCTAGGCCCATGGTGGAGGATTCGCAGGTGCGGCTTCTTCCTGGTTTTCTGATCTAGAGTCAGGGCTGAGACTGATGGAGCCAGGTCTTCCAGGGTTAGTGGTGGCGGGGCTCAGGCGGCTGTCACAGAGGCAGGGTGGCAGGACCACCAGGACGAGCCCCGCCCCCTTCCTGCCCTCCTCTGGGCGTCCTGAGGCCGTTTCTCCTCCTTGTTTCTCTCATGTGTTGGCTTTGCCCCGTGTCCTGGCGCCTTTTGTGGTGGGAGCATTTCGGGCGACATTGCCTTCCCCGTTACAAGACACCGAAGTCCTCTTTGTTGAATGAAGAGTTGAATTTCTCCGCCAGGGTTCTTCTTTAGAGTGTCTGGCAGTCGTCCTACTTCTTTGGTGGCCTGACTGACATGTGTCACCTACCCTGAGGTCAAGGCCCACTTTGTCACTAACAGGGCCCAGATGCTGAACGTCTCCTGGGGGTCTTTGCACCTTGCCTTTGTCCGGGACTTGAGGCTAGTTCAGCCACTTGCTGAGTATCCATTGCGTGAGGGATGAGGGTTCAGTTTATACAAGTGAGGGATGAGGGTTCAGTGGATATAAGGGATGAGGGTTCATTCTATAAGAATGAGGGATGAGGGTTCAGTTTATATGAGTGAGGGATGAGGGGTTCAGTCTATACAAGTGAGGGATGAAGGTTTAGTCTATACAAGTGAGGGATGAGGGTTTAGTCTATACAAGTGAGGGATGAGGGTCCAGTCTATACAAGTGAGGGACGAGGGTTCAGTCTATACGAGTGAGAGATGAAGGTTCAGTCTATACAAGTGAGGAATGAGGGGTTCAGTCTATACAAGTGAGGGATGAAGGTTCAGTCAATACAAGTGAGGGACGAGGGTTCAGTCTATACAGTGGGGGACGAGGGGTTAACTCTGTATGAGTGAGGAATGAGGGTTCAGTTCTTACAAGTTACAAGTGTCCGTCCTAGAGCATGCCGGCCCATGGTCAGCGCACCTGTGGACCTTCCTCTATCCCAGCATGTCATGCACTGGAGTCAGCCTCAGCTCCCAGCTCTGCCTCTTAGGAGCTGTGTGACTATTACAAGCCCCTGCACGTCTCTGAGCATCGGCTACCCAGCCTGTAAGACGGGCTGACAGAGGGTTGCTGTAGGATCCAGTAAGACCGTTGATGGAGGGCCTTCAGCAGAGCACCTGGGCCACCCAGCGCTCCTGTGTGTGACTGGAAAGGCCGCTGCAAGTCAGCCTCCCGTGGTAGTCAGCCTCCCGTGGTAATGGCCTTGGAGACGTCAGGCTGGGAGCTGGGCAGACGCTGGGGTGCTCATGAGAAACAAAACGAGGCAGTGGACAGGGCCGTTGCAACCCCATGCTGTAGTGGCTGTATTCCTCCTTCACTGCAGGTCAGTCACGTGACTTATCACAGGGAGACAGGGAGCTGTCAGTCCTGGTGCTCTGCCCCTCCCCCTGGCAACAGCGATTGGTCCAAGGGGAAATCACACAAGTCAAGCTGGGCCAATCAGAGAATTCCCTGGGATTTTTCCCTTGGAGCTCAGAGCAGCATCTCTTTCTCTCTCTGGGATGCTGGAAGGAAGAAAGCCTGGAGCTGCTTGGAGACAGGGTTGCAGACAGCTTTGTGGGGCATAGCGGAACCAGCCTGCGGGGAGAGGCGGAGAGAGACAGAGTCCCGTCGGAATGATCCCAGAGGCCACTTTCTCCTCTGTCTCTGCAGAGTTTGGTTAAAGGAACCCCCCATCTCAGTCTTTTTGTTGTATTCAGTACTGGAAATTGAACCCAGGGACGTTCTCCCCCTGAGCTCCACCCCTAGCCCCATTTTATTTTTTATTTGGAAACAGGGTCTTGCTAAATTGCTGAGGCCAGCCTCACCTGTGACCCTCCTATCTCAGCCTCCCAAGTGCTGGGATTACAGGCGCCACTGTGCCTGGCAGCTCAGTCCTTTCGTTTGCTTGTTTAAACCCCTTTGGATTAAGTTTCTACCACCTTCAACCAGAAACGCCCCCACCAAGTACGCTCCCACGGAAGGCCTGGGAACTCTCGGCCACTCTGTTCTGTGTGACCGCGTTGTACATCACGGCGCCACCCTGTTCTATACGCCCTGTTGTTTGGAGAACGTCACCTTGCGCGCAGGGGACAAAGGTCGGCCACACGGTGTACCAGGACACAGCCCTGGCCAGACTGTGCTGCCCTGGGGATTTGAGCATCCTCTTCCCAGCTCTGGGCAGCTTTCATGTCTTCAGGCCCAGAGAAATGAGCCCCAACCATGAGCTTCGGCACGGTGGGGTGCCCCCATCATCGGGGGCCATTCTCTGACTTCAGGGAAGTCCCCGGGGACCCCCTGGTGGGAGCCACCCATGCTCCTCCCTGGCACACTCTAGCCCAGCAGCTCCGGCTCACTGGATGTAGATCTTGCCAGTCTCTTCAAAGGGACTCACAGCTGGGTGCGGTGGCACATGTCTCTAATCCCAGTACTTGGGAGGCTGAGATAGGAGGATCACAGGTTTGAGGCCAGCCTCATCAACTTAGAAAAAAACCTCAGCCACTTAGTGAGACTCTGTTTCTAAAATATAAAATCGGGCTGGAGGTGTAGCTCAGAGGTAGAAAGCCCCTGAGTTCAATCTCCAGTACCACAATAAGAAACAATAATAGTAAAAGATGGCCCACAGTTGGGCATGTTGGCACATACCTATAATCCCAGTACTTGGGAGGTTGAGACGGGAGGATTGCAGGTTTGAGACCAGCCTCAGCAACTTAGTGAGACCCTCAACAACTTAGTGAGACTGTATTTCAAAGAAAATAAAAAAGGGCTGGGGGGTAGCTCAGAGGTAGAATGCCCCTGGGTTCAATTCCCAGTAATACACACACACACACACACAAACACGCATCCCGGCAGGGGCCCCTCACACCACCTCCCTGAGCCTGCCTTACCTGCTGCTGTTCAGCACAATTCTCCCCCCTTGTGCTTTGATCTCAAAAAAGATCATCACAAAAAAGACTGTTTCGTGTGCAGTTCACCCAAACGCCACTTTCTTCTAATTTTGCCGGAGTTGCCCCCGCCCCTTCCTTTTATTCCTTTCTCCGGCATGCGTGCTGGGGTTGGCTTCCTGGAACCAAAATAACTTTCACAATGTGCCGGGAACCTGCTTCCTGTGGGTGAGTGACACCCGTGCAGAAGCCAGCCGGCCGGCCGGTTTCTGTCCTTTGAAGACGCTTGTCATCGGAGTACACCGTGAAGTGTCAGGTGCCACCCAGGCTGCTGTGGCCATGTCTGCCGCAGTGAGCTGCTTTTTTTTTTTTTTTTTTTTTTTTTTTTTTTCAGAAAGCCTTCAGCCCAAACTTTGGGCTCCTGGGGACACGGGCGCAGTGTCCGTGTTTTGCAGAGATGAAAGGCCAGGCTGGTCGCAGCAGCTGGTGTTTGCTCCCGTCCCCAGCAGGGCCCCGCACGTTGCTTTGTAGCTCACCTGCTCTGAGCGCCGGATCCCACTCTGTCGCCGTCTCTGCTGCGGGGTCTGGCAGCTCCAGGCAGACTGTCCCTGCAGCTCTCCTCTGGGTGACAACCATGGCGCTGGAGTCAGACTCCATCTGGGTTCAAGTCCTCGCTGAACCAATCCTGTCGCCTTCCTGAGCCTCGGTTTCCCCATCTGCCAAATGGAGCTGTTGGGTTGAGGGGAGGCAGATCAAGCGCTTCGCTTCGTGCCCGACTGGTAGTAAGCACTCAGTCAGTTGCAGCTGCCGCCTCTCCAGATCCACCCGGCTGAGCCGCCCTCAGCCCACACACTGGCCAGATGGAGGTTAGCACAGCTTCCAGAGGCAGCAGTGGCCCCCCTTTCCTCAGAGAGACCCCGCTCCTTCTGGCCTTTGGCGCTTGGTCCACCCAGCGGGCTCCTATTCGGGCATCACCTCTGTGTAGGTCTTCTGTCTTCTCCATCAGCAACTCTTCTGCCCTGAGGTCAACCGTAAGGAAAGCCTTGGTGTGTGTGTGTGTGTGTGTGTGTGTGTGTGTGTGTGTGTGTGTGTGTGTGTGTTATTTAAACAATGAAAAGTTCTCTTGCCTTTCTGGAGGTTAGAAGTCAGATCAAGGCACCAGCAGGCCTGGTTCTCTCTAAGCCCGTCTGCTGGGCCCATAGATGCCGTTCCCCGGGCCTTCACGTGGGCGTGTCTGTTGTCTAATCTGTCCTTTTTTTTTCCCCCGGTGTTGAGGATTGAACCCAGGGGCATTCTACCTCCAAGCTACACCCCCAGCCCTATTTTATATTCTTTATTTTGAAACAGGGTCCCACTAAGTAGCTGAGGCTGGCTGCAAACCCACCATCCTCCTGTCTCAGCCTCCCAAGTACTGGGATTACAAGCATGCACCACCACGCCCAGCTTAATTTCCTCTTCTTCAAAGGACACTAGGCTGGTTGGATCGGGGCCGACTGCAATGATCTCACTTTTACCTTAAATTATCTCTTTCAAGGCCCTGTCTCCAAATATAGTCACATTCTAAAGGACCGGAGTCAATAATTCAATATAGGAATTTGGTGGCGGAGGGGCCTGATTTAGTCCAAATGAGGCCACCATTTCTAGCTGTCCTAAACAGAGTGTGGATGGGCGCCGGTCTCCTCAGGACCCTGCCTGTGGGCTTCTGATGGCTCCAGGACCCAGCGTGGCCTCCCCTGGTGCCCTCCATGGAGGGCTGGGGAGGGGCCGGTCAGGCCCAGCGGAGGCCTAGGCACACCCCAACACATGTGCTGTGCCTTCTGGTCTTACAAGGAGTCTGTAAGTCTCTGATCTGCCCCTGGCAACCCTGAAGGAACCCAGCGCCAGAATCCCAGGTATCCGAGCCGGGTGTGGTGGCGCACGCTTGTAATCCCAGCATTCGGGAGGCTGAGACTGGAGGATCTGGGTTCAAGGCCAGCCTCAGCTACCTAGTGAGGCACTCTGCAATTTAGTGAGACTTGGTTTCAAAATAAAGAATAAAAAATAGGGCTGGGGGTATAGGGGTATAGCTCGGAGGTAGAATGCCCCTGAGTTCAATCCCCAGTACCACACACACACAAAAAAGAATCCCAGGTATCCAGGGACCAGTGTGAAGGGATTACTTGAATAAAAGCTGCCGCACCCAGGGACAGAGCCTTGCAGGGCCACAGAAGAAACAAAACTATTGCTAACTGTGGTTTGTTTGTTTGTTTATTTATTTATTTACTTTACTAGGGAGTGAACTCAGGGGCGTTCTACCTCCAGGATACACTCCCAGACCTTTTTTATTTTGAAACAGAGTTTGGCTAAGTGGCTGAGGCTAGCCTTGAACTTGTGATCCTCCTGTCTCAACCTCCCAAGTCCTGGGATTATAGGAGTGCACCACCATGCCCGGCACTTTATTTCTTCTTTGGAGCAATTTTAGGTTCAGGGCAGCCGAGCGGCACCGCCGTTATGATAGATGAACCCACGCTGACATGTCGTTATCACTCTGGATCCGCAGTCTACATTAGAGTTTGCCTGCGTGTGTCGGGACACAGACGCCCCTTCACAGAGTCATAGGAAGCTTCCCTGTCCTAAAATTCCTCCGCGCTCCCTCTCTTCCTTCACCCCTGCCACCCCTCAGAGCCAGGCAGCCACTGGTTTTCTTACCGTCTCCAAAGTTCTGTGTTTGCCCGGATGCCGTAGAGTTGATTGCTTTGGTTTGGTTTTGCAGTGCTGGAGATCCAACCTGGGGCCACACACAGGCTGGGCAAGTGCTCTGCCAGTGAACTGCACCCCCAGCCCGGCGCTGTGCAGTTGAAAGCACACACTGGATGGCCTTTGGCTCTTTTCATTTTCTAACATGCATCTAACGTTCCTTCATGTTCTCTTAAAGGCTTGATAGCTATTATTATTATTATTATTATTATTATTATTATTATTATTATTATTATTATTTTGGTGGTGGTCCTGAGGATTAGACCCAGGGACGTTCTACCTCTGAGCTATACCCCCCAGCCCAATTTTATTATTTATTTTGAAACAGGGTCCTACTAAGTTGCTGAGGATCTCTCTAAGTTGCTGAGGCTGGCCTTGAACCTGTGATCCTTCTGTTTCAGCCTGCTAGATACTGGGATTACAGACATGCGCCACTGCACTCAGCTGACAGCTCATTTGTCTTCAGTACTGAATAACATCCCACTGTCTGAATGTACCACAGGGTTTTTTTGTTTGTTTTGTTTTTCTTTTTCCCATTCACCTCTTGAAGGTCATCTTGGTTGTTTCCAAGTTTGGGGAAATTTGAATAAAGCGGCTATAAATATCTGCGTGCAGGTTTTTGTGTAGTCATGTGTTTTTGGCTCCTTGGGTAAGAACTAAGGAATGGTAAGAGTGTATTTAGTTTTATAAGAGGCCACCAGATCATCTCTGGGGGTGGCTGGACCATTCCGCATTCTCACCAGCGCCAACAGCGCTCTTGTGCCCCACACCCTCGCCGCGCTTGGTGCCGTCGGTGTTCTGGGTTCTGTACGTTCTCGTTTTTACATGCTTGGTGGCATTCTGTTGTTTTAATTTGCATTTTCCTGATGGCATGATGTAGCTCATCCTTCCTCGTGCTTGTTTGCCTATCTTCTTTGGTGAAGTATCTATTAAGGTCCTTGGTCCATTTTGTAATCGGATTGTTTTCTTATCATTGGGTTTTGAAAGTTCTTTGTGTATTTTTTTTTTTTTTTTTTTTTTGGTACTGGGGATTGAACTCAGAGGCATTCTACCTCCAAGCTACACCCCCAGCCCTATTTTTTACTCTTTTATTTTGAAACATGGTCTCACTAAGTTGCGGAGTGCCTCACTAGGTAGCTGAGGCTGGCCGCGAACCCGGATCCTCCGGTCTCAGCCTCCCAAATGCTGGGATTACAAGCGTGCGCCACCATGCCCGGCTCTTTGTGTATTTTGGATGAGAGTCTTTTATCAGATGTGTCTTTTGCAGATTATCTTCTCCCAGCCTGTGGCTCGTCTTTTCATGGTCTTGACATTGTCTTTTGCAGAGCAGACATTTCTAATTGAAATCAAGCTTATCAATTGTTTCTTTCATTGATTATGTGTTTGTGGTTGTGTCTCAAATGCCATGCCACGTCCGTATGAGGTCATCTAGGCTTTCTCCTATGTTATCATCTAGGAGTTTTATAAAAGTTTTGTATCAGCCAGGCATGGTGGTGCATGCCTGTAATCCCAGTTCTTGGGAGGCTGAGACAGGAGGATTGCAAGTTCATGAGGCCAGCCTCAACAACTTAGTGAGGCCCTCTATAACTTAGTGAGACTCTGTTTCAAAATAAAAAAATAAAATAGGGCTGGGGGTGGGGTAGCTCGGATGTAGAATGCCCCTGGATTCAATCCCCAGTGTCAGGCGCGCGCGTGCGCGCGCGCACACACACACACACACACACAGGCATGCAGGGTTTTTTTTCACCATACACTTTAGTCTGTATCCATTTGGAGTTAACTTTTTGAGAAGGGTACAAGTGTTTTTGCATGTGGATGTCCAGTTGTTCTAGCATCATTTGTGGAGAAGACAAATATCTTTGCTCCACAGTACTGCCTTTGCCCTTTTGTCAAAGATCAGCTGATTATATTTATGTGGGTCTATTTCTGGGCTTCCTATTCTATTCCATTGATCAATTTGCTCTTTCTCCAGTACCACACTGTCTTCATCATCGTGGCTTTACAGTAAGCCTTGAATTCTGATACTGCCAGTCCTTGACTCTGTTTTTCTCCTTCAATATTACCTTGACTATTCTAGGCCTCTTGTCTCTTGACATAAACTTCAAAACCAGTTTGTCAACATCCACAAAGTAACTTTCTTGCTGGGATTTTGATTGGAATTGCACTGAGTCCAGACATCAAGCTGGAGAGAAGTGACCTCTCGGTGATACCGAGTCTCCCTATCCATGAACATGGACTATCTCTCCATGTGTTGAGTGCTTTGATCTTGTTCATCAGAGTTTTAGTTTTCCTCATATAGATCATATATATATAATTCATATACATATAATTCGTATATATATAGATATATAGTTAGATTTAGCTTTGCTTTGTTGACAGAGTGGCGTTTTATCCATGTGTGTCCATGTACCTGTCAAGAGCACGTCCCCTCTCCTTGCCTTCATATGGTTTGACTTCCTCTGTGTTTATAACCCTTTGTCCATCTCTCTCACAGTACAGTGCTAATTATAATACCTAATTTGGGGAAACCCTCAGGAGTTCAGGGGGCAGGCAAGTCCTTGGAGGACGAGGTTCAAGGTAGAATAAGAGGAAGTGTGTGTGTGTGTGTGTGTGTGTGTGTGTGTGTGTGTGTGTGTGTGTTGGTGATGATGGTACCGGGCAACTGGGGAGATTGACCTTGCCACAGGAAGATCAAATTGATTTAAACACTGGGCCGGACAGGTAAAATAATCAAATCACTGGCTGGCTGTGGCTCTCAGGCACACTGGTTTAGAGACCTTGGCTGTTCTCACAGCTTTTCCTCAAACCAGGAAGACCGTGAGCTCTTTGAGGGCAAGGATGTGCCTGCCCTCCAGTGTCCTGCACTGGGGTCCCCCAAATTTCAATGAATGAATAAGCACATTTGCCATCACCCTGCTCAGTCTCACACACACACACACACACACAAAGCTATGTTCACAGTGGCAGTTATAGAAAGAATAGATAAGCAAAAAGAAGAAAATGAAAATCTACTTCTGAGATGAATATCAGTTTCATCAGACCTTCGTCAACACATAACAAGCACACCGATAAGGGCACAGATCGCCTGTGTTTGGCTTCACTGATCATCACAAAAGGACACCTCAGGCCCACCAGAAGAACCTTCACACCCCTTCCTGCCACCCACCCCCGAGGGTGGCCGTGTGCCGACGTCTTACAGCTCAGATGGGTTTTGCCTCTTGGGAATCCTCACATGTGTCATTTTGGTGTTGTGTCTGGCTCCTCCTCCTCCTCCTCCTCCTCTTCTTTCTCCTCTTCCTCCTCCTTTTTTGTGGTCTGGGGATTGAACCCAGGAGCATTCTACCTCCAAGCCATGCACCCCCAGCTCAATTTTATTTTTTTTAATTTTGAAACAGCATCTCACTAGGTTGCTGAGAATCTCACTACTTTGTGATGCTGTCCTCAAGCCTGCAATCTCCTCTTTCAGCCTCCCAAGTACTGAGATTACAGACGTGCGCCACCACACCGGGCTTGTCTGGCTTCTTTTAACATTATGTTTTTGAGCTTTGCATGTGTTATGTGGGGTTGTGGTCTAACCTTCTGTTGTGTACGAGTATACCAGTTACTCAGCCATTCTCCTGCTGATGGACCTCGGGCGGGGGCTCCTGCCAACGTGCTGTTAGGAGCACTGGTGTGTGAGTGTCCTCTGAAACACAGGGGCACTCAGGTTGCTTGAGCATAAGTCCAGATTTCTGAATCTTGGCATTGGGATCAGGTAATTCTTTGTCATGGAAGCTTCTCTCTGCATTGTTTAGCAGCGCCCTTGGTCTCTACCCACTAGACGCCAGCATCCTCCAACTGGCGACAGTAGTGTCTCCAGGGACTGCCCCGTGTCCCCTAGGGGGTGTCAGAATTGCCCCTGGTTGAGACCCGCCGGTATAGACACTGAGGAGTGAACTTGCGGGTTCACTTGTGGGTTCACTTGCTGGTGTTGAATTTCAGTATAGAGGCTGCCAACAGGTTTTCCAAAGCGGTTGTTCCACCTCCACCGGCTACGTGTGCCCTTCGAATTATCTTTAAGGCATTTGCATATAATTTATACAGAATGTTTGCAGAGTGGAATCATGTGCTACCTATTATTTCACCTCGAACTAGATTGCATGGCCTTGTCTTCTATATCTTTTATCATTTTCTCTTTGATTAGAGAACAATAAAGTAATGAAGCCCGTACTTATCTCAGAGAACTGACTTCCCTTAGTTTCATACCTGGCTCTGCCTTTTTGTAGCTGTGTGACTTCACCTCTCTGCACCTCAGTTTCCTTATCTGTAAAACAAGGACGCTAATGACCTCCTGCCTTGATTCTTTGGAGGATCCCCAGAGTTAATTAACATATGTGGGATAGAGCCAGGGAGGCTGAGACAGGAGGATCGCAGGGTCAAGGCCAGACTCAGAAATTTAGCAAGGCCCTCAGCAACTTAGTAAAACCTTCTTTCCAAATAAAAAATATAATATGAGCCGGGCGTGGTGGCGTGCGCTTGTAATCCTAGCATTCGGGAGGCTGAGACCAGGAGATCTGGGTTCGTGACCAGACTCAGCTACCTAGTGAGACCCTCCACAACTTAGTGAGACCTTGTTTCAAACTAAAGAATAAAAAATAGGGCTGGGGGTATAGCTCGGAGGTAGAATGCCTCTGAGTTCAATCCCTAGTACCGCAAAATAAATAAATAAATAAATAAATAAATAAATAAATAAATAAATAAATAAATATGGCTGAGAGTTTAGCTCAGAGGTAGAACACCCCTGTGTTCAATCCCCAGTACCAATATACTGCTGAGAGTCTCACTACTTTCTGAGACTCATATGTATGTGTGAGTGTAATATATATATACATATATATATGTATATTTATAAAATGTTATACATAATATATATGTTATATACATGTTGTATACAATATATGTTATATATAATATATGTCATGTATTATATATGTGTGGAATATACACTATATAATATATAACATGTTACATATGTGGAATATATTGTATATACGGAATGCCTATTATTATATCTGTAGACTATCTATTCTATGTGTAGACTACACCTTATCCGTATATCTATTTACTAGGGGAAGACGGGGCAGGAAAGCTTCCGACTGTGCCGGGCCAGCTCTCTGGCGCAGGTGGAGGTCGGCCCATCTCTGCCCGAGCGTCCCGGGAGCCCAGCACCGAGGCTGGCGTGGCGGACGGGAGTGGAGAACGGGCCTCGCCTCGGGCTGCCCTGGGCCCTGCAGGAAGCGGCGGCTGAACTTCGGCAGTGGGAGGGAAGGTGGGTGGCAGGTGCCAGGGCCCGCGGCATCGACCGCAGTTCTTGGAAGGCCAGTCTCGAGGGACACGGGCCACAAGTCCACCGCGGGAGCGTCTGGCCAGCCCGAGAAGCCGCTGCACTTCAAGGTGCCGGCCGGGTCGGCTGCCTGCTCGGGACGCAGTGGCTCCTGGGCCCAGGCCTCCTGAGACGCCACGGCCTGGCCAGGGAAGGTTGGGCCCGGCCCAGGGCCAGGCCCAGGGCTCCCACAGTGGCCGCCTTCACCTGGTCCCTGCCTGGCCAAAGCCCCAGGACTTGGGGCTCATTCATTCATTCATTCATTCATTCATTCATTCATTCCTCCATCCATTCTGTCCCCGCTGGCCTCCTCTGGACTAGGCCTGCCTAGACCAGGGACAGTGGGCAGAGGAGCCCGCCACCCCGCCCGCCTGGCCCTGCCTGCAGGAGCGGATGCCCTCCCAGCTTTGGAGAGCGGGTCGGGTTCTGTCACCCCAGCCGCCGCCTGGTAGCCAACTGGAACAGCTCTGACAGAATATGTTATTGGCTGGGGACAGTGCAACTCACCTGGAATCCCAGTACTTGAGAGGCTGAGACAGGAGGATCGCAGGTTCAAGGCCAACCTCAGCAACTTATCGAGACCCCATTTCAAAATAAAAAAGGCTGAAGGTATAGCTCACAGGTAGAAATGCCCCTGGGTTCAATCTCTAGTGCAGGAAAAAAAAAAAAAAAAAAAGTATTATTTCTAAGAAGATTCCTGGCGGTCCCAAAGTGTTTGCTGGTGAAGAGTCAGCCCCTCTGGCGAGCTGGAAGCTCTCCAGGGCGGACCCAAAGTGTGCAGACAGTTTAGACTGGGGTGGGCCCAAGGCCGACCCCCAGCCGCAGGGGAGTGCTCAGGGGTTTGGGGCAGTGTTTGGATATACGGAGGGTGTGTTCCGGTGTTCCCTTCTATAATCGTTTGCTTCCATTAGCCTGTGCTGGGCACCGACCTTATTCAGGGAGAATGCATTAAACAAATATATTTATTTGCAGTACTTTATTTGAGCTCTTAATGTACCCAGGTGTTATTCTTCTCGTGTGTGTGTGTGTGTGTGTGTGTGTGTGTGTGTGTGTGTAGTAGTAGTAGTAGTAGTAGGGGTGGAACTAGGGGCCTTCTACATCCAGGCTATACTCCCAGCCCTATTTTATTTGGAAACAAGGTCTTGCTAAGTTGCCAACGCTGCCTTTGAACTTTTTTTTTTTTGCAGTACTGGGATTGAACTCAGGGGCATTCTACCTCCGAGCTATACCCTCAGCCCTATTTTTTATTCTTTATTTTGAAACCGAGTCTCACTAAGTTGAGGAGTGCCTCACTAGGTAGCTGAGGCTGGCCTCGAACCCAGATCCTCCATTCTCAGCCTCCCGAATACTGGGATTACAAGCCTGCGACATCACGCCCGGCTGCCTTTGAACTTTTGATCTTCCTGTGTCAGCCTCCCAAGAACTGGAATTACAGGCATGCGCCACCACACCCAGCTAGTTTGTAACCAAGTTTATAGGCCTGTGTTATTTGCCCTTACTGGGAAGGCACTGGGCTCAGAGAGGCCAAGCATCTTGCTCAGGATCACTCAGCAAGAGGCCCCTGAAGGTTCTACTCTTATGGGTAAATGAGACAAATAACCTCCATAGAGCCAAGCGTGGTGGCGCCCACGGACTTGGGAGGCTGAGGCAGGAGGATCGCAAGTTGAAGGCCAGCCTCAGCAAGTAGTGAGACTCTTATCAACCTAGAGAGATCCTGTTCCAAAGTAAAAATAATAAAATAGGGCTGTGTTCAATCCCCAGTACCACTAATAATGACAATCATCATCATAATAATGATAATCATCATCATCTCCATTGGACCAAATGGGAAACTGAGTGACTAATAATAATGAGGAGAGGATGGCCGGCATTAGTTCAGGGGCCTAGGATGCTCCAGCACCAGGCTCATTGGGTTCTATGAGGTTGCTTTGCTTATCGTCCATTTTCAAGTTGAAGAAGCTGAGGTTCAGAGAGGTGCATCATAATCCCGGAGCGGCACAGCTAGTAAGGGACAGAGCTGGGCTCTGAGCCCAGGACTTTGGACGTCAAGCACAGCCACATGTTGTGCAGTCCTCTCTGGGGTTCCCACCGGAGTCTCCTGCCCGGGGTGGCAGATTGGAACCTTTGTCACTGAGGCCAGGCAGGGCGGGAGCGCGTGCTCGGTTGTACAGGGTGCTAGCCCGAGGCTGAGCTGATGGAGGGCAGCTCCGGAGCGTGGGGCACCTCGCAGAATCACAGCAGCTGCTGTTGTTTGTGGAGCGTTGAACAATCCCCCAGGCCTCCCGCCATGCGGAGGGAGCCCAGGGCCTAACACACCGGCTGCTTCGGTATTCCCATTCGACTGAGAGAGGCTGCATCACTGGCCCAAGCTCACACAGCCAGGGGCCAGCAGCAGCACCGGGATTCAGACTCTGTTTACCTATTTGGCTCACAGAGCCTGGGTCCGCCCAGCCGCAGCTCCGGGGAGCCCAGGGTGGCGCCCACACTCCTCCAGGGTCTCCCAGAAGCTCAGCTTGGGGAGACCCTGGAGATGGTCCAGGCTCCTCGGACCTTCCATTTGCCCTCCTAAATCTTTCTGTCTTGTGGTACTAAGGATTGAACCCAAGGGCATTTCACCTCCGAACCACACACGCCCCAGCCCTGTTTTATTTTAATTTTGAAACAGCATCTTCCTAGGTTGATGAGAGTCTCACTACTTGCAGAGGCTGGCCTTGAACCTGTGATCTTCCTGTCTCAGCCTCCCGAGTACTGGGACGACAGACGTGTGCCACCACCCTCGGCTCTCTTGAATCTTTTCTCAGTAGGTCAGTGGTTGAACCCGAGTCCAGATCCTAACGTCCAGGGCAGCCTTGCTGCCTCTATCTAGACTTCCTGCTTGCTTAGGAGGATAAAAACTCCGCTGTGGGTGTACGTGTATCCTTTTTAAAAAAGAAAAGAAAAGAAACCCCCCCCCCTTTCTTTGCTCTGCTCTTGTTTTTATAAGATATGACTCTTAATGAGGCTTTATTTCAAGGTCAAAGAGTCTGAAAGTTGGCAAGAAGGCCCACAGCCCCTCTGGGCCTCGCTAGACACATAAACAGCCAGTGGACGGCGGCGTCCGGCGGTCCCACGGCCGCAGGGCTATTACTAGCGCGAGGAGGTAAAATATTTGTACTGATCGCATCGCCCGGTCTTGTTTGCAGAATGCCACGCCGCGCACGCCCACCTCCCTCGCCCCCACCCTTGTCTTTATTTATCTGTTCCTTTTCTGTAGTTCAAGGGAAATAATTTATTAACTTGGGAATCAGAAATATCCTTCTGCAACCCCTGTGTCCCCCAAGGCCCGAGCCAGCTTGCCTCCGCGCCCGGGGAGTGGAGAGAGGCCTTTCTGTCAAAGGCGCAGCCTGGGCCAGGCCCTGGCGGGCGTGGGTAATGTATTCACAGTCATGACACGCACACCCCGCGTGTCGTGAACCCCGGCCTCCGGGGACCGGCGGGGCCACGCCATCGACCCGAACCCCTGGACCGCTGCCCCAGTCTAAATCCATCAGGCAGGCCGGCCCCAGGTCTTGGACCACTGAATAATTTACGGTCCCCGGGAGCGGCGGGGGAGCGGGTCACCGCAGTTCATGGGTTAATAACAGGTTTGGTTTCCAATGTCAGCAGCTCTCTTGATAACGTATGAAAGAATCCTATTCTGTTGATTAGATTTTGAAATGGATCAATTTTTAATCAGCCAAACACCTGACTCACTCAATAAGAGTTGCATTGTGGAGACAGGACGGAGGCCGGCTTTATTTACAAGAGTGTTTGTTTTTTGGGGGGACCATACGCAAATTTCCACCCAGCTCCCCTCCTCTGGGTAGAAATTGACCAGGTTATCTGCCACCTCACACGGCCGCGTTTGATTCCCCTCCTGATTAGTTGGGAAATCCATGGGTCTGTTTAAGAGATAAGAACAGCAGCTAAAGGTTTGATTTAGTCATCCGTGGTTATTGATGGGAAAAGCATTTATTTGCCAATGAAGAAATTTTGCTTAATGTAACATCGAGGAGGGAGGGAGGCAGAGCACAGAGGGTGCGCGGGAGGGGCCGGGGCAGGTGCGCCCTGGGGTGGCTGGGCCCTCCAGCCCTGTCCTCTGAGCTTTTCCAGACAGCAAAACGGAGAGCAGTGAAGGAGAGAATTGAATTCATTAGAGATTACTGGTAGTGGGAGGGAGGCATCGCTTCTGGTCATTTTGTTTAGTCATTCAACAAACACTTGCGCTTGCCCTGGTTCCAGGCACTGTACTAGGTAGGGGCATGAAGCTGGCACCCAGAGAGATGTTCCTGCCCTCACAGTGCTTCCGTTCTGGCCGGAGGAGCCAGGCCGTAAAGAAAGGGCAACGTGGGGAGGAAGAGGGAGAAGAGGGGGCTACCACAAGAGCAGCCCGCTTCCACAGGGATCAAGGAACGTGGCTGAGGGCAGAGAAATGGGAAGAGGCGAGGGCAGGGCCCAGACTGGCGGGCTGAGGAGGCCGGTGGGTAGAGAGCAACCTGGAGAGAGGAGGCAAGGAGGCTGGGGAGGCCAGGTCGGGTGGGAGTCTGGCTTCGGTCTCCAGGGGACTGGGGAGCCACAGAAAGGTACGGACACAGGATGGGCAGCTTGGTGTAGTGCCCTGTTCCACAGGGTCAATCCAGGGAGTGGGTGGCGGGCTGGGGACCGCCCAGTGATTCGGGGACCGCCCATGGTGGCCCGTCCCAAGGGAGCAGAGGGACGATTTCTGGCAGAATGTCACTAATGGGCCAGACCCCAGTCTTTTCCTCAAACTAAGGAGCTGGGGACAGGTGGCAGAGAAGTTGGGGTCTTGGGCTCTGAATTCAGATAGATGTGGGGGCATCTTAGCATGCCTTTTCTAAGCCGGGTACATCAGGTAGGTTGCCCTTTAGACACACAAGCAACTTCGATTTTTTTTTTCTTTTTTTTTTTGGTACTGGGGATTTAAACCAGGGTCATTCTATCTCTGATTTATGCCCCCAGCCCTATTTTGTTCTTTATTTTGAAACAAGGTCTCACTAAGTTGCAGAGTGCCTCACTACTAAGTGGCTGCAAACCTGTGATCCTCCTGTCTCAGCTTCCCAAGTACTGGATTACAAGCGTGCGCCACCATGTCCAGCTTTTTATTTTATTCTTTTTTGAAACAGGGTCCCATTATGTTGCTGAGGCTGGCCTCAAACCTGCCATCTTCCTGTCTCGGCCTCCCAAGTACTGGGATTACAGGTGCATGCCACCACACCTAGCTCAGAATTGCTTTTAGCATAGAACTTTCTAGGAGGACTCAGAAGCACCTGCCCACAGCGGTTGCCCCTGGGAAGGGGTCTTGGGGCGGGTGAGGAGCTGACTCTCCTTTGCACTGGATCTACTCCCCGGGTACGTGTTATCTGGTTGAAGGCGTCCACATCATTTGCACACGTGCACCGTGTGGACCTGCAGTGGTGTTTGGAGCAGGGGCTGGCCTTGTCACCTCTGTTTCACAGATGTGGCTCAGAAGGGGACAGTCGCTGGCCTGTGATCCCGCAGCTGTACCTGGTGGCTCCAGCTACCTCTTGGGCCCTGGCCCCCTCTGTCCGCAGTTGGGCTTCACTCCCTCGCTGGCGTCCGTTGACCTCGGTGACTTGGCGGAGCCTGGAGGAGCCGGAGTCCGCCAGCGGGAGCAGCGATTTCTTGCTCCGGGAGCCATCGATTGGGCGGCTGTATTTATTAGCTCAATCTTTGCACGTCCCCCAGCAATGCTGTTCCCTTACCTGTTCTGTTGGGGCGCAGGAAGACTGTGCGAACACCTGGGTATTTTGTGCGGGGCCCACGAGCCTGCGGGGAGCTGTGTGGGGTGAGCCGGGCGTGGCTTTGGTACTGGGTAGGAGGGTGCCTCGCCTCACAGGTCTCCCTGTGACATCCTACTCCAGGCGTCACACCTGGTAGTCACTCAACAAGAGAGCTCAGCCCAGTCGGGCATGGTGGCGTACTTGGGAGGCCAAGATAGGAGGATCGCAAGTTTGAGGCCAGCCTCAGCAACTCAGTGAGACCCTGTTTCAAAATTCAAATTAAAATAGGACTGGGGGTGTAGCCCAGAGGTGGAACACTCCTGGGTTCAATCCCTAGCTCCCCTCTCCCTGCCAAAAATCAGAGTATCCCCCGGATGCAGTGACAGCCGGCAGTCCTGTCCCGGCCAGGGATGGCGCAGGGGGAGATCTGCAGGTGTTGTCGCTGTCCCCTGGAATCGTTCAGTGTCATCCAGCAAGCTGCTGGTGATAGTGTCCCTGCACCCTGGGGCTTTTCCCCCAAAACCACGAGACCACTGAGCCCGAGCGTGGACGGGCAGGAAGCACTGAGGCGCAGGCCTCCCCGAGGGCTGGGGGTGGAGATCAGAGCCATGCTGGCACTTGGCTTTCCAGAGGAAGATACTTGGTTTTCAGCACCAAGAAGGTACTGTCTTGTCCTTCGAGGTCAGTCTGCCTCCCAAGGGCAGGAGTGTTCCCGAGAAGGTCGTGCAGTGTCTGTGGGACAGCAGGTAGCTTGGTGGCATCCGTGTCCCTGTGCAAATTACAGACAGGGACAAGTCAGGCTTCTTCCTTGAGCCGACATGAAGGGGGGAAAGGATGAGGAAGAGAAAAAGTAGAAAATCAACCGGGCTCGGGGGGGGGGGGGCATACCTGTAATCCCAGTACTTGGGAGGCTGAGACAGGAGGATCATAGGTTGGAGGCCAGCCTCAGCAACTTAGTGAGACCCTGTTTCCAAATAAGACAAATAAAATAGGGCTGGGGGTGTATCTCAGAGGTAGAAAGCCCCTGGGTTCCATCCCCAGTGACACACACACACACACACACACACACACACACACACACCACACCCTGGAACATCACAGTACGGTCATCAGGTAGAGCGGAAAGAACGGGGAGTCAGCCAGGTGAAAGGCTGCCGCTGACCTGCTGCTGTGCCTTCTGGAAGTTTCTAGACTTGGAGTTTCAGTGGGAAGAGGGATTTGAATCAACTGCACCCCTCGAGCAGCTGTGGCGTGCAGCACTGCGCTGGGCACTTTTGGGCACAGAGATGAATGAGATTTCTCTCCCCAGAGAGCCCAAGAGAAGCAACAGGCAGTAGCGACGTGGGGGGGGGGGGGCAGCGTGGCAATGGCCCCGGGAAGACGCAGCCCACGTGGGGCAGGGGAGAGGGAGGTTAGATCCGCCAGGAGTCAGGAGAGAGGACGCCATGACAGCTGGACAGCTCGCAAGGCCCAGAGATGGATGCGGGCGGCCGGCGCTGGGCCCAGGAACTCGCTTACTCAAGGTCATTTTGGTAGGGGCGGGGTCACACGCCACCCTTGGCCCAGAGAGAGGACAGATCTACTGGAGAACCCGGAGGGTGCAGTCAGGGAAAGCTTCCTGGAGGGGATGGTCCCTGGGCTGGGGACCCTATTGGTCAGAGCCCAGATTGTACCCGGGCCAATAGACCGGCTGATTAGATAGGAGATCCCTCCCACTAGAGCGCCTGGACCGGCCAGGCAGGAGTGGGGTGGCCGGGGGGCTGCGGGATGCATTTGCAGAGCCATGTCAGGGACTTCTTTTCTCTTTCTTTTTCTTTTTCTTTCTTTCTTTCTTTTTTTTTTTTTGTGGCACTGGGAATCGAACCCAGGAGCATTCTACCTCCGAGCTACACCCCCAGCTCTCTTTTATTTTTATTTTTATTTTGAAACAATGTCTCCCTAAGCTGCTAAAGGTCTAAGTTGCTGAGGCCAACCTGGAACCTGCGATCCTCGCATCTCTGTGGGATCACAGGCACGCACCGCCACTCCCGGCGATGTCAGGGACTCCCGAGGCCCCTCTGCTCCCGCTCCTGCTCAGCGCTGGCTGTTTCCAGGGCGGCAGGTGGAGCGTCCCACAAATGTCCCTGTCCCCTCTTTAGCAGCTGCAACCTGTGGCTATTTCCACAGTGTGAATTTCAGTGTCTCAGTGCACGGCTGGAGAGAACAAACTTAACTGCTTATCCCCCCTCACCTCCCACCCCCACTTTTTAAAGGCCAAGCTAAAAAAGCAAGAGGGGAAAAAAAAAAATTCAGAGCGGGTCACTGGCTATCACGGAAATGGTAAACAGGAGTTGGAGACAGGGCGAAGCGGTCGGTTTTAATTAGAGCATTAAAGTATTTTAACGCTTTCACTTTATATTTTTGCGAACTTGATTATATAGCATTTTAAATACCTGTGAACGTTTTAAGGACTCTCGGCGATGAATTATTTGCAGTTTCACAGGAAACTTCTATTTTAAAAGCAAAACGGCGTGAGAGGCTGCAGACTCCCGGCGGCGGCGGCGGCGGCACTGTATAATGAGGGGCCGCGTGGCGTGCGGTGCGCTGGGCAGACGCATCCCGGCTCCCTGGCACCCCCCTTCTGCAGAGGCTTCTGCTGGGTTCCAGGGACGGGCGAGGCCTGGGGCCAGCCAGGGGCTCCACAAGCCTGAGCCACCCCAAGGCCTGGTGATTTTCCCCCCAAGTCTGTCCTGCTTGTCCTTAGTCCCCCGGCCACTTGGGCAATCATAGAAGTCGCCTCCTGGGCTCCTGGCTCCGCTGCCCCCCGATCTCCTCCCAATCAGCACCCCAAGGCCTCTCTGTGAGGTGTTGTGTATGTGTGTGTGTGTTGCCGGGGATCCAACTCAAGGGCATCCTACCTTCGAGCTACACCTCCAGCCCTATTTTATTTTAATTTTGAAACAGGGTCTCACCAAGTTACTGAGGCTGCCCTGGAAGCTGGGATCCTCCTGTCTCAGCCTCCCAAGTGCTGTGATTACAAGCATGCACCACCATGCCTGGCTCCCACAGCCCTTCTTATTTATTTCTTTTTTTAATTTTGAAACAGGGTCTCTCTAAGTTGCTAAAGGAGGGGAGCGTTTTGATCAAGGGGAAGCAGTTTGGCCACTGAGCTGATCTTGTCCTATCTTTAATGACAAGAGCTTAGAAAATATTGATCAAGGTGATCAGTATTTAGATCTAAAGGCTGATGTCTATTACAAACCAACACTGCCCAGGGCTGCTTTTTTTTTTTTTTTTTTTTTTTTTTTTCCCAGTACTGGGGATTGAACCCAGGGGCATTCTACCTCCGAGCTATACCCCCAGCCCTATTTTTTATTCTTTATTTTGAAAGTCTCAGTAAGTTGTGAAGGGCCTCACTAAGTAGCTGAGGCTGGCCTCGAACCTGCAATCCTCAGGTCTCAGCCTCCCAAGAGGAGCTGAGGCCGCCCTGATCACCCACTGCCCCGGCCTGGCCCCCAGGCCTGCGCTTGAACGCGCATTCTGCTGGGCTGTTGCTTTCCTGAGCAGGGTGGCATGTGTCGTAATAGGGGTCACCCAAAGGGCCCGGGGCGGGGGGCTCAGTAGCTGAGAGCTAAATGAGTCCGGAGGAAGGGGCGGGAAGGGCATTGCAGGGAGTGGGACTAGCAGGTGCAAAGGCTCAGGATTCAGAAGATGTGGCGCTTGTGGTGAACTGTGACCAGGGCGCTGCTGCGTGAGCATCAGACAGGCACAAAGCAAGACCCAGTCGCTCTGGCCGCAGTCTCTTCTTCTATCAGGCAGCTGCGTGCAGGCTGGAGGAGTATCAGGGCGCACATAGCCGGGTGAGACTGTGGACTCCATTTTGAAGGGTGTGGGAAGCCGTGAGGATTCTGAGCAGAGGATCGATGCAGGTGGACTCACCTATGAGAGAGGAGGGGAGAGGAGCAGAGGCAGGCTGTGGTGGAGGCAGGGAGGCCAGGGGAGGCTGCTGTGGCTCTGGGGCGAGTCATCCCAGGCAACGGGGCAGAGCGTGGAACCGGACTTTGATAGAAACGGCGAAGTCTGGCATGTGTTGGTGCAGACCTGATGGAGCACTTTGAGGGGCCCGATGTGTGTGTGTGTGGGGGGGGGTCTGGGGTGGAGGGGGGCGATTCTGTCCCGGGTTCCAGGCTGGCTACCATGGGAGATCCTTCGCCTCACCATTTCTCGGCCTCATCTGTAAAACGGGTACTTTCTACCCCCTCATCTCTGGCGTCCTTTCTCTCAGCGAGGGTCAAGTGATCCCCAGACCCCGAGCCCCACGCAAGGGCACGCGGGTTCCATGGAGCCAGGGCCCCCGGTGTGGGAGACATGAACCTCAAATGTGCTGCAACCCGACGGGCTTCCCAGAGACACCAACTCCTTCTCTTTCCTTCTTTTAATATTTATTTATTTTATTTTATTTTTGGTACTGGGGCTTGAACCCAAGGGCATTCTACCTCCAAGCTACCTCCCCAGCCCGATTTTTATTTCTTATTTTTTTATCTTGAAACAGGGTCTTGCTAAGTTGCTGCAATCCTCCTGTCTCAGCCTCCCAAGTACTAAGACCCTGGAGTGTGTGCCGCCACGCCCGGCTCGTCTTTCCTCTTTTAGGTTGTAAAGACTAGCCCGGGGCTCACTCTCTTCCTTAGCTTGCCTCCGGAGAGGTGCCAAGAACCCCACCGTCACCAGGCAGCGTCCTGGGCAAGCACGAAGCTGCATAAAAGTTGTGCACCTGGGCTCGAGTGCTCCCCGCACCCCACCCCCGCCCCCGCCCATGGTCTTCAGGGTCAAGGGCACGGGCGATGGAGTCCGGTGGCCTGGGGTGGCCAGGCCGCATGTCCTAGCTCAGTGGAGCTCTGGGTGAGGGGCAGGTGTGTGCGCCCGTGCCAGGGGAGGCCTTAAGTAACCCAGGAGGCTGGCCTCCTTGTTCCTGCTCAGGGCGGGAAGTGAGATGGGCAGTGCAGAGTGGCCAGGGTGGATTTCCTGACTGAGCGGAGCCCTTTCCACAAAGGCCTGGGGGACAGCTGGGGTCACTCTGGCCGAGCCCCGAGTAGCCCGCAGCCTTTGCTCCACCCCGGCAGACCTGTCCAGGGAGAAACTGCATGGGCTCGTGATAGGGCCGCCTCCTCCTGCTGGCCTAGCTCCCAGGTTTTTAATTTTTAACCCCACCCTGCCTGGAGCCTTCCAAAAGCCCAGATAATCATGACCTGGGGCTCAGGACACTTTTTTGTTTTGTTTTCTTTTGGTACTGAAGATTGAACCCAGGGGCAACTACCTCTGAGGTACACCCCCACTTTTTTGAGTTGCTGAGGGCCTCGCTAAATTTCTGAGACTGGCCTCAAATCTGCAATCCTCCTGTTTCAGCCTCCCAGGTACTGGGATTACATGTGTGCACCACTACATCCGGCTTTGAGGCACTGTTTATTTTATTTTCTCCACAGGTCACTTTTTTTTTTTTTTTTTTTCAGAACTGGGGATTGAACCCAGGGGTATTCTACCTCCAAACTACACCCCCAGCCCTATTTTTTATTCTTTATTTTGAAACAGGGTCTCACTAAGTGGCAGAGGGGCTCACTAAGTAGCTGAGGCTGACCGCGAACCCGGATCCTCCGGTCTCAGCCTCCCGAATGCTGGGATTACAAGCGTGCGCCACCACGCCCAGCTTCTGGGCACTTTTTATAGAGGAGCGTTGTGATCATTTCCAAGGGCCGCCATCATAAAGTGCCATGGACTAGGAGCTGAAAGCAACAGAGATTTGCCTTCTCCTGGCTCCAGAGTCCGGGAGTCTGAAATCCAGGTGTCCGCAGATCTGTGCTCCCCGGAAGGCCGGAGGGGAGGCTGGTCCCCGCATCTCGCAGCTCCTTGCCCCTCCCCCCGGCCTCCCGCCGCGGCCTCCACCTCCGCACCTCCTTTCTTCTGAGCCCCTACCTTACCTCCGCGTGACCTCATCTTAATCAGCTCTGCAAAGATCCTTGTTCCAAATGAGGCCACGTTCTGGGGTCTGGAGGTGAATTTGGGGGCCACAAGCCAGCCTGATCCGAGTACCCTCAGAAGATGCTGGGGACCAGGGCCTCCTCCCCCGAGGGGCTGTGTGTGGTTTTGTAGGAAGGAGGCGGGGTACAGGGATGGCTCCCCCATAGCGCGAGCGGGAAGAGGGCTCTGTATGTTCATCCTAAGCGTGAGTCTCGGAGTCTCTCCAGCAGACAGAGGCAGTGAGGAGGGAAAGGGGCGCTGAGGCTCCCGGGGGGCCTGGCCGAGGCCTCTGGTGCTCACGTGCCCTGGGTCTTCACAGTTTGCTTCTGCCTCAGCCTCAGTTTCCCCGTCCATAAAGTGGGAATGTCCACAGCAGCGTTCCTGTGAAGGTCGTGAAGACATCCCTGTGGTTTTATTGCCAAGTTGATCCAAGGACTCGCTGTCGGGACAAAGAACCTGGGACGCGGGGGTCCCAGGGACACGTCCAGAATCCTGCCCCCATCTGCCGACTCCAAGAACAGTGCTCCTTTCTCTCGGATCCAGCCCAGCTCCTTAATAACAAAGGGAATGAACGTGAATGTAGAGGCTCGTCTTCGCAGGGACCTGTGACAGATTGGGAAACTGAGGCTCGGCCAACCGAGCACCTGCCCAAGGGTATGTAGCAGAAGGTGGCAGAGCCGAGACTGAGATGCAGGCACATCCGAGTCCGCTTCTCCCTGCCTTAGGCGTCTCCGTGCCTCAGTTTCCCTACCTGTAAATGAATCTGCTCCACCTTAGAGCCCACCCCACCCCCGCTGCAGCAGAACCGTGCTGCGTCTAAGGCCTGCCACGTCCTATGAGCCCCGGCTCACCCAGGCTCGGTGGTCCTGTCTTCTGTCCCTCAGACCTCGTGACAGGATTTTACACAGACAGAAACGAGGTGCGGGGTGGTTGGTAAGTAACTGTGTGTGTGTGTGTGTGTGTGTGTGTGTGTGTAACAAATATTTTATAATAGACAAGCCTCGTCTGCCACTTCTAAAAGTAGTGGGAAAAAAAAACCCACTTTGAGAAAAATAAAAATAACCCGGCGCCTAAGACACTGAAGTCACTGAACTTAGCCGGAAGTGGCTGCTCCAGCCTCCCCCCTACCCCAGAAACAGAAATCTGGGGGACAGGCACCCATGTTCTTCGGGGGCGAGTCCCGGTGGTCAGTTTGTGGGTGAAGCGGCAGTCAGCCCACCTTTTATTTTTTAAGCCTCAGGAGGAACCGTCTCTTTGGCAATGCTCATCTTCTTTCTCTTTGAAAAGTGACTTGACAATTGGCAATTTTGCCCTGGCGACGGCCACCTTAGAGCTTTTATTTCTTGGAGGCCAAACATTGATGTTGTGTGAAATGGGAGGTTGGCGGAGCCTTTGTGCACATCTCCAGCTTCCTGAAAAATTTATTTACTGTGACTGCGATCCGCAGGAGCGAATTGATGTTTATCTATAGTCGTTCGCGCCAGCAAGGAGGGGGGAAAATGCATAACTGCACTTTGGGAAGGCTCGTGAGGCTGTTTAAATAAGTATCTGGTAGTGGACTCTCAATAGCAGGCATGCTGCTTGACGGACAGGGTGCGGCGCGGTATTAACCGCGAGCCGGGCCCCCGCCCCCAGCTTCAGAGGCAGCTTTGTAACCTGCTGCCGAGGGATTCGGGAGAAGCAGGTATTTGAAGCTAAGCAAGATTCTCCTGGCCGCTCCAGTGGCAGAATCGATAACTCCGAGAGTCTCACGAAGGAAGGGAGGCCGAGGCTGCGGCCGGGCCTGGTAAGCGGCCCCGGCCACCTGGCAGCTGCCAAAGGTCCGGAGAAGTTTTCGGGGCCCGGGAGCAGGCAGCGGCTGCGCCAGAGCCTGGCTTTCCCGCCAGGTAAGGACAGTTTGCATTGCTAGAGTCTGGAGGGGCGGTGGGGACGGTTTGCAGTTGCGCCTGGCTTCTGATGTCTGTCCGCCTGTTTCAGCCGTTAGAAAGGATGATGCAGTTGTTCACACCGGTCTGTCTTCCCCTCAGACCAGCTGTTTGGTTTAACCAGGAGGCCTCTGAGAGAAGGTAGACTCCCTCGGTTATGGGATCCTCCCCTGTCCCCTCCGGGGTTCTCGTCATCTTGACAGTGCCGTTTGCTCTCTGTCTTCTCCCTTTAGAAGGTCGGCATTTCCTTCGCCTCAGTCTCCCCAGGACTAAACAGTCCCTGGCATGTCTTAACGGGCTGGATCACAGCGTGTTGACTGACTAGCTGTGATTTTTCCAAAGGAGTAGTAGCTGTGGTTAAGAGCATTGAAGGTGCCGGGCGTGGTGGCGCACGCTTGTAATCCCAGCATTCGGGAGGCTGAGACCGGAGGATCCAGGTTCGCGGCCAGCCTCAGCTACCTAGTGAGGCACTCCACAACTTAGTGAGACCCGGTTTCAAAATAAAGAATAAAAAATAGGGCTGGGGGTGTAGCTCGAAGGTAGAATGCCCCTGAGTTCAATCCCCAGTACTGCAAAAAAAATAAAAGAGCATTGAAGGTCAGATACACTTAGGATCAAGTTCTGGTCTGCTGCCTGCTGTGTGTCCTCAGGCGAATGGCCTGCCCTCTCTGAGCTTTGTTCCTTGGTCTGTAAAACAGAGGAAAGGGGGAGACGGCTTCACTTTAAGTCTTGTGTCCTCATTTATAAAATAGACATAACACCACCTTTTTTAAGGGCTTTGGGAGGGATAAACGAGAGGGTGCTGGGGGAGGACTCAGCACAAGGTCACGCACGGAGCTGGTAGTAAGTTACAGCCGCTCTTACCATTAAAATTGTTACTACCAAGCCAGGTGTTGCAGTGCACGCCTGTCATCTCAGTACTAGGGAGGCTGAGACAGGAGGATTGCAAGTTCGAGGCCAGCCTCAACAACTTGGTGAGACCCTTAGCAACTTAGCAAGACCCTGTTTCAATAAATAAGGCTAAGGGTATAGCCCAGAGATAGAATGCCCGAGTACAATCCCCAGCAACCCCCCCCCCAAAAAAAAAATTCTTTTTAGTACCAACATTAGACATCTCTGTTTTTTAACCACTTTTGCTCTTCTTGACTAAGGGAAGCTCAGAGCCTGTGTTGGTTGAGTTTTCCCGTGGACGCCATCCACATCTTTGTCCTTCTGACATTTTTTTTTTTTTAATTACACTTTTGGCCGGACGTGGTGGTACATACCTGTAATCCCGGTATTTGAGAGGCTGAAACAGAAGGATTGCAGATTCGAGGACAGCCTCAGCAAGTAGTGAGACTCTCATCAACCTAGGGACACCCTGTTTCAAAAATAAAAATAGAGCTAGGGGTGTAGCTCGGAGGTAGAATGCCCCTGGGTTCAATCCCCAGTACCACAAAAAGAAAAAAAAAAAATGCAACTTCTGTCGGTGCATTATAATTTTACACGATAACGAGGTTTGGAGTAACGGAAGGCACACGCACGCAGAGCTTGGCGTGTCCCCCGGTCCCTTCCAACACCTCGAAGCTGTAACAGGCGGGTGCGCCGGTGTCGTGCAGAGTCAGAGATGCTGGGTCTGAGCGCTCGGTGCTGGAGCCGGCCTGGAGGGAGCCCCCAGACCTAGACCAGCTCTCGTGAGTCTGCTGGGGGCCGGCGCCGTGAGCCACCCTGGAGCTCGGGCTGCGTGAGCCCAGCGTCCCCAGCAAGGGTTCGGGGCCCTGCGGAGCTGGCAGAGCCGGAGCGGGGAGGCTCTCGGGTGAGTGACAGCCCCAGGGTTCCATGCCTCTGAGCCCCCTCAGCGCGGCGAGAACCAGTAGTTGCCTGGCTTGCAAAGCGCTGCCATCACCGGGGGCTGCACGGAGGGTCCGAGGTGGCACCCTTCTGGTGGGTGACGGAGAATCAGGCTTCTTTGTCCCCCCTGCGCTGCTCGATCCCCCAGAAGCCAGGAGGGCGCAGTCCCCGGTCTTATCATCGAGAGACCACTGTGCGTGGAGAGCCGGAGAGGCTGGGCGGGTGCGGGCGCGGGCGCTGGGGGAATCTCAGGCGTTCCTGACTGTTGGCCATTTTGCACAGGAGGAAACTGAGTCTCAGAGAGGTGGAGTCCCTTGCCCTGGGCCTCGGGGCACGCCCATGACGTGTCTTTTTCTTTTTCTTTTTTCTTTCCTGGTGTTTCAAGTCCCCATTTCCCAGTCTGTCTTTCTTTCTTTCTCTCCACCCCCCCCCCCCGAATTGAACTCAGAGGCATTCTACCTCCGAGCTATACTCCCAGCCCTATTTTTTATTCTTTATTTTGAAACAGGGTCTCACTAAGTTGCAGAGGGCCTCACTGAGTAGCTGAGGCTGGCTGTGAACCTGCGATCCTCCGGTCTCAGCCTCCCAAGTACTGGGATGACAAGCGTGGGCCACCACATCTGGCTCCCCAGCCTGGTTTTCCCTCCAGGGAGCAGGGCCGCTGGGTGGAGT
>PVLC010013135.1:0-42455 GCA_004027655.1 Graphiurus murinus | reverse complement strand
AAGAGGAAGGGGGAGGAGGGTGGAAAGGACAGGAACATAATGTGGTCTCTGTCCCAAGGAGTTTACAATCTAATTGTGGAAATAAAATTAAGGCTTATGAACAAAATCAAATATTTTAAGACAGTTATACAAAGATAATATTCAAGAAAGAGAAATTCCTTATTTACTTAGAATTCAGCACTTCATTAACCTCACTACTGACAACCCGGGAAGGAAGGGAGGATCTGTATCACATTGTATATGAAAATACCCTAGCAAGAGGGAGAACCTTGAGCCCTCACATGGAAATTATTTCCTAAAAACATTCTAACAATCTAGGATACATAATCCACATCAACAACTAACTTAAAAGAAACAAAATAGACCTTGGGAAAAATAATAGCCCAGGGCAAAAAAAAAAAGAAAAGAAAATCTTCAATAATAAGTAAAACAGTCATATACATTTCAATGGCCCCAAGGAGCACTCTGTTGTGCTGATAAAATTGTGTGTAATGATGACCCTGAATCTTCAAGAAAGTGTGAAATTAGAATAATCTGTTTAAGATGGCAAGGAGGCATATAAAATTACTTTTGAAAATGTTTCATTCAACAGAGTTATACTGCAGTGCTTACTATAGGGAATCTACTATCCAGAATTTCTTATGCTTCCAGCTTTTAATAGCAGAGGTTTAACAGCACATTTTTGCTCTAGAAAATTCCAGGAAGACACCTGGCAGTGGCAATCTTTTTAAGCTTATGAGACTAGCTCTGGGGAGTCAGAAAATTTGACATTTCTTCCTAGAATATCTTCCAAGATGAAGCGCTTACAAACACCTCTTTGGAAAAGTTTACCAAGATGTGGTAAGGAAGCCAATTCTAGACCCATCAAAATGGACAGCATTCTAAGGGAGTTTTACCTTGGTTCTTCTGTTTTTCTGCAAAGTGAGCCATTCAGGCATTGCATCTTCTGAAATTTCCTCGCCTCTTTCAGGGAAGCATATTGGGACAGAGCTTGCCAGCTGTCTGCTCCCTTTGCCTTCTGCTGCCATTATTCTGAGGTACCGCCCCACCTTCTGGCCCTCCAGCTTGTGGGGGGTGGGGAGCAGGGAGGGGAGCAGAACTCTTCCTGCCTCTGACATGCGTAACACAATGAAAAGAGCAGAAGGAATATATATCTATACATATATTTTTCTCTCTACATATAGACATACAGAGACTGATACTGCGAGTGTGTGCATGTATATGCATGTGAATCCACACAGCCAGTGCCAGAAGATCTCTATATGTATATATACACGATATATATTCCATATGCTCTTTCTTTCTGCAGCACACATATGCAGCTGGGAATAACTACTGTGAAAAAAAAATTACATACTCACCAAAGACAAATTATCAAGCAGAAACAAGAATATATGAAATTTAGCTATTATAAATTCTTCTCATCTGCTGCCTGCCTTTATTAGAACATGCTCATACAGCTTGAGAAATATCTAGCATTTCATATTGCCTGTTTTTATAAAAAGACATTCTTTTCCCAATTCTCATGTTTTATACAGTTGACTCAAAGCCAGTGACCTGGTTCTGTGCTGACAACTAACACATTCGAAAGATTTAAGGAACATAACAAACACCTAGTACTGTACAAGGTGGCTGTACAGTACTGAAATGAGCAGAAAAGCACAGAATACACAGTGATCAGGTAAACAGATGAAAGGATTCTACAATAGGCAAATGCATGAAGTTGTTACTATAGATAAGTCGCTGAACAACAGCTTCTGACATCCTATGTGTCCTTTAATTGACACCATGCCCCTATGTAGCTGGTACCATCACTCTGGCCATTTTACAGATAAGTGGGAATTATAGAGATTAAATGGCTGACATGAGGGTCCAGAATCTGACCGCATCCTATCTGGCTCCAGAACCTGTCTTCCTACTCACCACCATATAAGAGCCTATGAAAGTAGTCTATGTGGCAGATGTCATCGCTCCCTTTTAGATTCATTTCTATTATTTCCTGTTAGTTGATAAATTTCATTCATCATGCACAAATGGATCAATAAATATAATCTAAAGTAAGTCATTGTGGCTTCAGTTACAAAATTTGATGTAAAATATTACCTTAATTAAAAAATAACTTCACTCCTTACAGACATAGAAAAATCAGTCCTTAAATTCATTTGGAAAAACAAAAAGCTCAGAATAGCAAAGTAGTTCTTAGCAACAAAAACAATGCAGGAGGTATCACAATACCTGACTTCAAACTATACTACAAAGCCACAATAATAAAAACAGCATGGTATTGGCACAAAAACAGACACATAGACCAATGGAGCAGAATAGAAGATTCAGAAATAAACCCACATGTTTACAGTCAATTGATTTTTGACAAAGGAGACAAAAATATACACTGGAAAAAAGATAGCCTCTTTAACAAATGGTTTTGGCAAAACTGGTTAACCATATGCAGGAAAATAGAAATAAACCCCACTTTTTCACCCTGCACAAGAGTCAACTCAAAGTGGATCAAAGACCTGGAAGTCAGGCTAGAGACCTTGCAGCTACTTGAAGAAGGCATAGGCCCAACACTTCAACACATAGGCACAGGTAAAAACTTTCTCAACAAGACCCCAAAAGCACAAGAAACTCAAAGGAAGATCAATACATGGGATTGTATTAATCTGAAGAGCTTCTGTGCAGCAAAGGAAACTATCAAGAACTTCAACAGAGAGCCCACAGAATGGGAGAAAATTTTTTCCAGTTACTCTTCTGATAGAGGTCTAATATCTAGGATATACAGAGAGCTCAAGAAAATAACAGCTAAGAAAACAAATAACCCAATCAAAAAAACGGGCAAAGAATCTAGACACCTCACAAAGAAGAAATACAAATGGACAATAATGTATGAGGAAATGTTCTACATCATTAGCAATCAGACAGATGCAAGTCAAAACTACCATGAGATTTCACCTAACTCCAATCAGAATGGCAATCCTAAAAAACACGAACAACAACAAATACTGGCGAGGGTGTGGAAAAGTGGGAACCTTAATACACTGTTGGTGGGATTACAAATTAGTGCAACCACTTTGGAAAACAGTATGGAGGATCCTCAGACCAATGGGAAGGAACCTACCATATGAGCCAGCAATACCACTTCTGGGTATCTACCCAAAAGAATGGAAACCAAACTACCAGACCAACACATGTGTATCTATGTTTATAGCTGCACAATTCACAACTGCCAAACTATGGAAACAGCCAAGATGTCCATCGACAGATGAATGGATTATAAAACTATGGGATATGTACACAGTGGAATTTTACTCAGCCATAAAGAAGAACAAAATCATGTTATTTGCAGGGAAATGGATGCAACTGGAAAACATTATGTTAAGTGAGATTAGTCAGTCACAAAGAGTAAAAAAGCATATGTTCTCTCTAATATGCCGATGCTAGGGAGAACATGGGGCATAAGAGGGACTCCAGATGCAAAAAGAGAAATCCTAGATAAGCAAAGAAGTTGACTTAACTGAATGTGATGGATGGGGGAGGGGGGGTTGGGAGGAGGGAACACCCTAATGCACATGATGTACTTTCACAAATATATCAAAGTCAATCACTAAACTGAACTTGAGAAGGAGAGAGGACAAGGGAGTGGGGTAGAAAATGGAGAAGGGGTTAAATGAGAAATGTGTGCATATATGCCTTTATCAGCTTGTACCTAACAAAGATGTATGATTTCAATGCACCAATTAATAAAAATTTAAAAATAACCAAGTGTAAAGACTTCAATAAGCATTAAAATAGTAAAAAAAAAAAAAAAAGTCCCCATTTTTCCTACTGACATAAGAACTTTTATTGAAATGTATTAGGACAATAGGAGCTTATTGACTCAGAATACAATAAGCAGAATTCCTTTCCAGTAATTATACTGGGGTTGGGTATTCAATGCATGTATTTTAGGGCACCACAATACACTGAATAAGCCTTTAGTGGCCTGAAAATGCAGGTGATTAAGCATGCATAGGCCAAGTGACAAATGGCAGCAATCCCAAACCATTTCTCAATGAAGACTTCTTGTTTAGGAATTTATAAGGAAGTAATCACTTAGCAAGATCTATCACCCACTTCAAATGCTTCAATTATTCATCTCACTAACACATTGAGCTCAATTCTCCTTGGTGTCTAAATTGCTTTCTGATATTAATTTAAGGGTTTAGGGAGTGATCTTAACTCATTTAGGCCACTTGGTGCTGTTAGACTTGAGAAATATATTTCAGAAAAAGATGTCATTCAGCCAATATTTTCAAAAAATTGTTCAACCCACAAACTTCACACCACCCTGTTCTTTCACAAATTTCAGGCATTAAGGTAGTAAATTCAGTACATAATTCCAGCTAGTATATGAAGTGCACTGTTATCAGAAAAAAATTATGCAAACCTGAAAATTATAATGTGAAAACAAAGATTAGTTTGCAGGAGTAATAGAGATAATTTGTTAAGGTCACTGACAATCTGCTGATTTCTAGATTGTAGGGAAGGACTTTTTATTATTGTTGTTAAATAAAATTCAAATTATTATTTTAAGCATATTTCTTCATTTTCTGAAGATTCACAATCTTGATAAAATTTCTATAGGGAAGCATAATTTTATATAGCCAAAGTACTCATATAAGCAAAAAATGCATAACATTATACAGATGTGATATACTTCTTTGGATATAAAATATTTATTTATAAAACTATGAATGTCAATTTAGAAACAAATCCAAGTGCTCTAGTTTGGATTTGGAATGTTCCCCAAAGGCCCATGTGTTAAATGCTTGAGCCCCAGTGTGATGCTCTAATGAGGTTGTGGAACCTTTAAGAGGTAGGACTGAGTGGGCGGTATTCAGGTCATTGGAGGAGTTCCTTTGAGGGGAGTAGTGGGACCTCAGTCTCTTCCTCTTCCTCTCCTTTGCATTCCAGCCATAAGGTGAGCAGCTTTGCTAACACCCTCTCCCACCATGAGATGCTATCTCACCACAGGCCCAAAGGCAAAACTGTGAGCCAAAATAAATCTTTTTTTATAAGTTGATTATTTCATGTACTTGTTGTACTTGTTATAGTAAGAAATAGCTGACTAATATGCTGGGGTTTATTTTCTTTTTTAACTTAAGTCTAGAACCTCTCCTTGTATGGATGCAGAATGATCATCTATTCAAGAATAAGTTTACCTTAGAGGATTTTATTTCATGTGGGCTAAAATCTCATTCTTGTCTAATAGAGATGAAAAACCTATATACATCTGCTTCAGGCAGAAATGCAGAGAATTAGTACTTGAAGTTCTTCATGGAAAATGTAACCTTAAACTCCCAAGTAATCATATTATTTTACAACTAAAATTTAGGAAGTATTTACTATGCTCCAGTTAGCAGCTAAATCCTATGATAGTTTCTTTATAAGTATTATCACAATTGTTTCTTATAGTAACCTTCGGAGAGTTTACATTATTATACTAATGAACAGATGAGGAAACAGAGACTTAGAGACTTTAAAAGCCTTTCTGGAAATGACTCAGCTAGAATGAGACTGAACGAGAATTAAAACCAAGTTATCTGATTCCAAAGTTGATCAGCTCAATATTCTGTCACTTCTGTTCAATCTTACTGATAGTTTAGTTCTGTGAAATTTATTTATTGAAGATTACCTGAAGATCATGGAGTTCTTATAGGTCTTTAAATATTCTAGGTTCAAAATGATTTTATTTGCTATCTTTACAAGTCATAATCTTACCTTTGCACAAATGCTTTATAAGAAATTAAGCTTCAATATTTGATGCCACTCTAAGAATCATTATTAGCAACAGGTATACAATATTCATAATTGTGTTATAGAGAAGGTGTTGAAGACCTCATTCACTCTGATAAAAGAATCCTCTTTTCTGTTTTTGAAATGAAAAGCAATGTTTATTTCTCTACAAAACAATGTTATTCTAAAAAATATTAGAAGACAATATGATAAATGAAGAAAGATGTTAAAAACACTTATAATTCCCACCCCCCAGTGGTCACTATAATGAGGACCCTTTGAAGAGTGACTTTCTTGGCCAATTCATTAAAAAACATGTTAGGCAGATTAGCCAATTCATATTAACCAGGCTCATATAGCCTGTTTTTGTGATAACAAATACCACAGAGGTAGCTTAAACAACAGATTTATTTTCCCATAGTTCTGGAGGCTGGAAGTCCAAGATCAAAGTGCTGACTAGATGAGTTTCTAGTGGGGCTTCTCTTTCTGACTTGTAGGTGCCACCTTCTTGCTGTGTCCTCACGTGGCCTTCCACTGTTCACATATAGGTATCTGGTTTCCCAGTCCTATGGGATTAGGACCACACCCTTTTGATCCCATTTAATCTTAATTACCTTCTTAAAAACCCTGTCACCAAACACAGTCATACTGGGGGCTAGGGCTTGAATTCACAGTGGGAGAAGCACAATTCAGTCCATAACATTGTATACTGGATAACAGAATAATGCCTTACCTACTGTGTCTAACTTGACCTTTCTCTAATCATTATATTGTATACATCTTGCCATGTCAAGAAATATTTATCTATAGTTTTGCCATTTTTCTGATAAATGAGATACCATAATTCATTAAAATAAAACTTTCATTGAATATTGAGTACAGTTGAATTTGTCTTGTTGCCAATAGCATTACTGTGAGCTCCACCCCCCTCAGCTAACAAATCTTTGTCCAGATCTTAGATTATTTCCTGACACTATATTTTTAGTAGGATTGCCAAGTCAAATGGTAAGTGGACTATTAAGACTTTTTATACATAGTGATGAAAAGCTTTTTAGAAAGGTTTTTATCAGTTCACATTCTCAACAGCAGTGCTTGATACTGTTCGTTTCCTGAATCTTCATAAAAAAATTTCTTTTAATTTATGCCAATTTACTATGTAAAAATGGACTTCTATTTGATGTTTTGATTTGCACTTCTATTAGTTCTTTTTTTTTAGGATGGTGAAGGGGCAGTTACTAGGGATTGAACTTAGGGGAATTCTACTTCTAAGCTATACCTCCAGCCCTTGTTTTTATTTATTTATTTATTTATTATTTTGAAAAAGGGTCTTTGCAGAAGGTCTTTTTTTTTTTTTTTTTTTTTTTTTTTTTTGCGGTACTGGAGATTAAATCTAGGGGCATTCTATCTCCAAGCTACACCCCCAGTCCTATTTTTTATTCTTTATTTTGAAACAGGGTCTCACTAAGTTGCGGAGGGCTTCACTAAGTAGCTGAGGCTGACCTCAAACCTGGATCCTCCAGTCTCAGCCTCTCAAATACTGGGATTACAAGCATGTGCCACCACACCCAGCTTGCAGAAAGTCTTGCTAAACTCCTGAGGTTGGCCTTGAATCTGTGATCCTTCTGTTTCAGTGGACTATTAAGACTTTTTATACATAGTGATGAAAAGCCTTTTAGAAAGGTTTTTATCAGTTCACATTCTCAACAGCAGTGCTTGATACTGTTCGTTTCCTGAATCTTCATAAAAAAAATTCTTTTAATTTATGCCAATTTACTATGTAAAAATGGACTTCTATTTGATGCAATCCCAAGTACTGGGATTGCAGGAGTGCACCACCACACCTGGTTTGCATTTCAATTCACATATACATATATATGAGTACTTATATCCTCTTATTGGTGCATTGTAATTATACATCATATCGAGGTATAAAGTGATAGGAATATACATACCTACACACACACTTGGTGTGTTTCCCTACTGATATCTTACTCCCTCCTTTTCCCCATACATGTTGCTGAGATTGGTACTGATCATTTATTTTTCCTTATTAATATTTTTATTGGTGCATTTTAATCATACATCATGAAGAAGTTCAGGGTGATAAAGGCATACATGCACACAGCACTCATTGAGTTCCCACACTGCTCCTTATCCCTCCCCACCTTCCTGTTCAGGATACTGTGATTGCATTGATAACTTTGTGTGTGTACATCATGTCCATTGAAGTGTTTTCCTCTTCAAGTTTTTCTCCCCCTCCCACCTCCTTTACTTAGGTTCCCTCCTTCACTAAGGTTTCTTCTCCTTTGTCTGGTGTTCCTTCTGTGTCCCAGTTTCTCCCTAGCTTCCACATATGAGGGAAAATATCTGATCTTTCACTTTTTGTGACTGACTAATCTCACTTAGCATATTATTATCCAGTTCCATCCATTTCTCTGCAAATGACATAATTTTGTTCTTCTTTATGGCTGAGTAGAATTCCATTGTGTATATATTCCATAATTTTGTAATCCATTCATCTGTTGATGGACATCTCAGCTGGTTCCATAGTTTGGCAATTATGAACATTCCTGCTATAAACATAGATATGCATGTATTACTCTGGTAGTATGGCTTCAATTATTTGGGCAGATACTCAGGAGTGATGTAGCTGGTCATATGGTAGGTTGATTTCCATTCTTCTAAGGACCTTCCAAACTGTTTTACAAAGTGTTCTACACTACTTTGCAATCCCACCAACAATGTATCAGTGTTCCTACTTCTCCACATCCTTGCCAGTGTTTATTATTGTTTGTATTTTTTTTTTTTTTTTTTTTTTTTTTGCGGTACTGGGGATTGAACTCAGGGGCATTCTACCTCCAAGCTATACCCCCAGCCCTATTTTTTATTCTTTATTTTGAAACCGGGTCTCACTAGGTTGCGGAGTGCCTCACTAAGTAGCTGAAGCTGGCCGCAAACCCGGATCCTCCGGACTCAGCCTCCCGAATGCTGGGATTACAAGCTTGCGCCACCACGCCCGGCTTATATTGTTTGTATTTTTAATGATAGTCACTCTAATTGGGGCTAGGTGAAATCTCAGGGTAGTTTTTTTTTGCATCTCTCTGATTTCCAATAAATATATAGTATTGATAAAATTATATATGTGCATATAATTATTTAAACTTTTACTTTCATTATGTCTTTATTTCCTTCTCTCCCTTCTCTAAACCCCCTCCATCATCCACTGGAATCTCTATTTCTTTATCTGAGTTCTCTTTTGTTGTCCTCTCTCTCTCTCTAGCTTCCACATATGAGAGAAAACATACAACTATTCAGTTTCTAAGACTGGCTAATCTCACTTAGCATAATATTCTCAAATTTCATCCATTTTCCTGGATGACATAATTTTGTTTTTTATGGCTGAGTAATATTCCATTGTGTGTATATATACCACAGTTTTGTGATCCATTCATTTATTTATGGACACCTAGGCTGGTTCCATAATTTGGCTATTGTAAATTGTGCTACTATAAACACGGATATACAGTTATAACTATAATAGTCTGACTTAATGAGAACAAAGTTTTGAATTTTTCTTTCTTTTTTTGTCATTTATCTGTTCTCTTTTGAAGATTGTCCATTCAGTTCCTTTATCTATTTTTCTATGAAAGGATTTGTCTTTTTGCCATTAAACTACATGAGAGTTACTACCCTTTGAATGTCACATCTATTCCGAATACTTTCCCAGATTACTTGCTTTTTATTTTACTTATAGTGTTTTCTAATATTCTAAATACTTCTAAACTCATCCACCAGGCTCTTCCACTATGACAGCTGCCTCCCATATTATACATTTACAAAGGCAAGATTACACATCTAATCATGGTGCCTCCTTTAAAAAAAGTCAGGAAAAATTTTTACTTAGAGCTGAGCATCAGAAAAAGTGTGCTTCTCCAGAGCAATGATGTGGTTTTTGTTTCATGGACACTGTGCAGCTTGTAACTCATTTTGTTTCCTTTCTTCTCTCTGACTACAGTTAAGCTTAGAAACAAATTTACAACCTAACTCCAAGTACAAAAGATGTGTAGTGTGTGCACTTTTGTGTGAGAAAACAAATCTTTATTATTTTCTTAGATACCCACCTACCAAAAGTGTCCTCAATTACTTATAATAGTTTTATAGAATATGTGCAAGTTAAAAATTGGATGCTCTCCCTACTATGTGGAAACTAGGCACAAAGTGGGTCATAAGAAGGACTCTAGATGAAGGAGAAACCTTAGATGATCAAAGAAGGTGACTTAACTGAAGATGAGGTGGGGGAACACCCTAATGCACATGATGTACTTTCACAATCATATCAAACTCAATCACTAAACTGATTAGGAGGGAGAGGGAGGGAGTGGGGCAGGAATTGAGAAAGGGTTAAATGAGAGATATGTTCATGTATGCCTTTACCAGCTTGTACCTAACAAAAATGTATGATTACAATGCACCAATAATAATAATAATAAATTAAAAAAGAATATGTACTACGAGATGCTTCAAATGCCTCTGGAGTTTAGAATGCATTCATTTGACTACCCTTAATGGAGTAAAATTTTCATTACTTGATCTAATAAATAAGAGAGGAAATCACCATCATGAGCTTTTTCTTTCTCAAGGCCTGGATATTTTTCCATGGTTTATAAATTCATTTTAAGGGAATTCTAAGAACAGTCTCTAAAAATGACAATGCTAACATCATTGTAAGAACTGTCACCAAAAAATTAGCAAAAAGAATTAGATACAATATTAAAAAACATTTGTTTAAAGCCAGTGTTGTACTTTATAAACTTGTAGCAATAAATTTGCTTTACAATTGAAATGTTTTCCACATGCCTATGTACGTTCTATATGCATGAAAAGTCCACTGCATTTAAATAGAGGGATTGTTGGTTGGTTGACTTATCTAATAAGAAAGCTACATTAAAGAGTGAGCCAGATGATTGTATGGCTCTAATAAAAACTTAAATAGCCATAGAAATGAGTTTTAGCTTTGAACTTTTTGAAGTGCAACACTGCAATGAAAATATATGACAATTAATATATACAGTATGTAAACCTCTGTAATTCTAAATCTATTACCAACCTTTCTGTATATTTATAAGCAGAGACTGTTATTTATCAGTTCACATCTTAATCCTGGATAATTTTTGTTCAATGAATGATCACATAATGGGCAGTGAAAAGACTTTCAGAAGATGAATCCTGTTTTATGTTCACATAAAACCAGAGACTGAAGTTCAGTTAAGAACACCACTATAAAATTCAGGGAAGGGAAAACTGCCTACACTGCTCAGGATACACCTGGGGTTTCTTTTGTTGTTGTTGTTGTTGTCATGGTGATGGTGGTGGTGGTGATTTTCTAGTAGTTCTGGAGATAGAACCTAGGGCTTCCCACATGCTAGGAAAGAAGTATATCACTGAGTCTCACCCCTAGCAGCATACACCTGTTTAAATGTGTAATAAGGGGAATGGTAATAGGAAGCACACCACAGGCTAAAGTCAACACTTTGACAGTCTTGCAATATTGCTCATTAAGAAACTTCTATAAGTAACTTAAAAGCCACTTGAAGATTATTTAAATATTCACCTTCTGGCTACCTTGACAAATTTGAGTCTATATTTAGGAGTAATAGAGAAGGCTTATATGGAATATTTACATAGAATATTTAAGGAGGACACGTGAGAAAAATTTCTAACACAAAAAGGAAAAGAAAAAACTGAACCAAATCATCTATAAATTTAACCACATAAAAATTGAAAAGTGTCAATCACCAAAAATATAAGCAATATCAAAATAAAAGTAGAAACTGAAAACAAAATCTTCCACATATATACCAATCAAAGAGCTATTAACTTTTAACACTGATACCTAAAGTCTCAAACACAGCTTTAATGAATCAATGTGAACAGATGAGCATCCTAGGATAAAAAATGGCAAAAGACAAGATCAGATAACTCATGGAGAACATATGATAAATAAGAACAGAGCTAATATTAGCAATTAATGTAAATTAAAACAAGATTCTGTGTTTTAATTTTAAATACTCAATATAGCTAAAAAAAAATTTTTTGAAATCAACATTCTCATTCACTCCTGGTAAATTTGATGTAGTATTTCTGTAAAGCAGTTTTGCTATATGTACAAAGAACCTTAAGAAGAAATGAATACTCTTTGATATATTACTATTATTCCTGAGAATCTACTCTAAGGAAATTTGCCTAAAGACTTCTGTAAAAATATTTTTACAACATAACTTATAATGATAAAAATTTCAGAACAATCTAAATTTTAACAGGTAAATGAATTAAGGAACAGCTATGCATTATATTTTAAAATAGTTTAAATCCTTAGTTTCAAAGGATACCATAACACAAGAAAAAGCTCATGAAAAAATCTCAATAAAGCAGAATATGAAAGTTCACAAATGAAATAAGCCATAAAAATATTAAAAATTTTAATATAAAATTATATGCATGTACATTCTCTCTCTATATATACTCTCTGTATATATTACACATTTTTTTCATATATTTTTGAATTGTAACTTTTAGCTGATTTTCTGAAAACAAAATATACAATGGAAAACAACTCTGTCATGAGCTAGTAAGAAAGCAGAAGCATCTGAGCCAGGTGTGGTGGTGCACATCTGTAATTTCAGTATTTGGGAGGCTGAGACAAGAGGATTGCAGGTTCCAGGCCAGTACACAGTAAGAAACTTAGCAAGACACTGTTTCAAAATAAAAATAAGACTGGGATTATAGCTCAGAAGTAGACTACCCCTAGGTTCAATCCCTAGTATCAGAAAAAAAGAAAAGAAGGAAGGAAGGAAGGAAGGAAGGAAGGAAGGAAGGAAGGAAGGAAGGAAGGAAGGAAGGAAGGAAGGAAATGAAGAAAGAGGAAAAGCCAAGGATTTCATGGTGAACTGCATGGATCAAATGTTTGCAAAGAATCAAGAAGTTCTAATTATGAATCCTCTAGGTTCCTGCATTAACACCTTTCATCTCTCCTGTGGCTTCTGCATTCAAGGCAACTTCCCTTTACATTCTCCTGATTCCTAAATAACTCTCAATGACCCTCCAGATTACAAACATCACTTCCTTCTGAAAGCCAAAACCTGCCCAGAACAGGTCAAATTCCCCTTTTATATAATAGTTTCACTTTTATACTTCTCTCTTGCAGTTTTTACAAAAATAACTAAGTCGATGAGTAGTTATCTCAGGCCTTCTTCCCTCTCCCCCAGAACGTAGGTTCTGTGAGGATAGAGATCAGCCCTATCTTGCTCACCTCTGTATTCCCAAGACCTGTAAATAATAATAATATGCACCATATTATGCATATATTAGAATAATGATAATAATATGCACCATAGAAACGTGTCAGGTACTTTACTGAACTCTTATGGTATATAGACTTATTTAAACTTCACAACAATTTATGAGGGGGAACTGAGGCACAGAGGCTCAAGTTCACAAAAACAGTAAATGAAGGGATCGAGATGCAAATTCAGATAGCCCAGCATCTTTAATATTATCTATGTCTCCTTGTAGATATTCCTTGAATATTTGAATGAATATTTGAAGAAGCAAATGAGGAAACACATTAGCAATAAAATGTGTATTTGCTATAAATTAAGCACCAGCAGAGACATGCCCTGTAACAGCTGTAGCTCATCATTTCATGGTCACCTGACCATAATAGATGCAGAAGACTCCAGTCTTATAATGGAAACACTAGGAACAAAGATCCGGAGACACCCTCATTAGAAATTCAATTATAATGATTTCTTTAGAATAATAGACTATTCAAGACTTTAGATTTCAATGACAGAAATCTGAAATTAAAAGATTTGGAGTAAAGGCATAACTGGCTTTGTAATACATATATGCATCCACTCTAATTACAACAACTGACCAACCACAAAGCTTTTCTCTCTTTTTATTATTTTGCATGCTCTTATTTCCTGTTAAAATCAGCTTTAAAAGAGGGTCCATAATTGCAAACAAGTTGTGCAGAATAAACAAGCCATTATTGTAATGAGGATGATTCTTGCTGAGGCTTATTTTTAAAAGCCAAATTATAGACTCCCAGTCTAAATTGTATCTGTTTTTTTTTTTTTTTCCTGTCACTTGCTTTCAAATTTAGTCCTTATTTGCATTTTGCCTGACCTACTAGTTAGAGTACAAGTTCACAGAGCCCCTTCTGAAGCGGTAATGAGCTTAGGTAATAACCACCACATAATTGTGTTCAACTGCATACAAGTGTTTACTTTTTACTGCTGTGCGTCTGCTTCCGAGATTTTTGAGATGCAATTATGCATGGCAAAATTTGCAAGTTGCCAGCCTTGCTTGGACTATTTTTGCTATGTTTCACATTTAAACTGCTTAAGTGCATAAGTAGAGGTATAAAACAGCCAGGTTTTTCCAGACTAGAAAATTACTGTTACTTAAATGGCAGAATTTCTGCTCTGTGGTTTCCTATTTCCATGCCTTGCCTCAGCTACATATCTTTTTAACCATCTGTTTCTTTCTGGCGACCAGTGACAGGGAGGCAAGCAACTGTATCTGCATTACTATGTGGTTTGACATCTGGTATCTAAATCCAACCATGGTATTTATTTGCGAACTGTTCAATATGAGATCATATTAGTTACACTTGTAGATTCCTTTTCATTAACATCTTCGACCCCGCTTATGCTAGAATGGCATGCCATTTCACATTGAGAAAGAGTACACATTTTCCTGCAGGTTGCATAGAGTTTGGGTATGTGTATATGAAATTTTTAAGTAATGAAGAAAACTACATGGGAATTAAAATTGAAATTTTTAAAGCCAGGCATGGTGGTGCATGCTTGTAATCCCAGTATTTGGGAGGCTGAGACAGGAGGATCCGGGTTCGCAGCTAGCTTCAACTACTTAGTGAGGCTCTCTGCAACTTAGTGAGACCCTGTTTCAAAATAAAGAATAAAAAATAGGATTGGGGGTATAGCTTGGAAGTAGAATGCACCTGGGTTCAATCCCCAGTGCCGCAAGAATAAATAAATAAAATAAAATAGAAATTTTTAGGTTTGATAGAAGGAGATTCAACACACACACACACACACACACACATCACAATACACACAAGCTTATAAGCAGTCTTAAGATTGCTCTTATTGAACAAACTCCAATTCTTCAGAAATCATCTTACACAACAAAGATACTATTACTCAGGATCACTTGGAAAGTTTTGCTGTTCTCTCCACAAGGAAAGGACTCTGCACTGTCTTCTCTTTCCCTTATGGCTGAAAGTGTGAATTTAGAAAGTGACTAACTAGGGTTAGGGGACAGTAGGATGTCCCAGACCTTAGTAAAGACCCGAACAATAAGTAAATGAGAGAATGGCTTTGCTTATACGCACCACTCATGAAATCGTTTAGAAATTATAGCCAGGATCTTCCTATCAGTCTGTTAATGCATCTCAGTGATTGATTCTCATGCTTCCTTAAGACCACTTGGCAACCCAAGTGAGACAGGAGCGATACAGTTGAAGAGAACAATTCTGTATTAAAAATAATCTCATAAAAATAAGAATGATTTTGGTAATATTCTCTAGTGCCTAAAAGTAGAGATCGGGAAGTGATCTTTCCTATAAAAGAGGAAGAGAATCTACCAGAGCCATGGAGAGCATTTGAAAATTAATCCCTCTTTATTTCCTGCTGCCTCTGCTCTCTGAAAGAAGTAAGCCCAATCTTGTTATCATCCTCTCAGAAATCAGACATGTCATCTATTCAACAAACTACTTGAGAAATATTACTCTGCAGCTTCTATGGGTTAAGAACCAAAAATGGCAAGTCCAAAGTAAACCAAGGGCATGTTAACCAGCTTCTTTAGCTGAAACTAAATTCCCTTTAAATTTCTTTAAAGGTAATATACTTACCCTGAATAACCTTTTCTATCTATTTAACAATGCCCTTTTTCAGCCTAGTGAAATTATATTCATCCTTTCTGATTCAGCTCAAAGTTTCCCTTACCTGAGAAGCCTTCCTTGACTCCTTTGCTACAACACTCCTATACAATCTGAATCACCTTCATTCTACTGCATATGCTTCTATTGACACCTTTATAAACGTGTGTGTAGGTCATTTGCTTACATGACATTGCCAGACACCTTCTGTCATAACAAGACAGTGTAACAAACTCAGTGGCACAGCTCGATTAGTGTTTAGTTTGCTCATGGGTCTGCGAGTCAGCTAGGTGCTGTTCCAAGTGTTCCCTGTGTTGTCCAGGCTAGAGAGCAGGTGATGTGGAAAAGCTCTTAGTAAAGCGATGGCATGACAAAGCCATCAGAGGACAGGCAGAATTATGTGAAGCCTCTCACTAAGCCTTGATCAGAACTGGCACACTTCTTCTGCCCTCACAGGATCAGCCAAAGCAAGTCACAAAGTCAAAGCATAAGAAAGTATACTTCATTGATGAGGCCGTAGTAAGGAGACAGATGTGGGGAAGAGTGAAAACATTGGGGCATATCATTCAATCTACCATAATGTCTGCTGCAACAAATGTCACACACTTAATAGATTCATTGGAAGAATGAATGAATAAAATAAAAAACATTCAAAATAAATCCAAAATTTGTGAAAATAAAATATACCTTTAAAATAGCTCAGTATTTGAATTTCTCTTTCCTAAGCCTTAAATTCTCCAAATAACCTTATTGGAATTTACATGCTTATATTCATTTCCTATCACTGCTATAATACATTATAGCTTAAAATTAAGTAGCCACAAATGTAGTAGCTTAAAAAACACAAATTTATTATCTTAAATTATTAATTGTGCAGGGCATGGTAGTGTATGCTTACAATCTCAATTCCTGAGAGGCTGAGACAAGAGAATCCCAGGTTCAAGGCCAGCCTCAGCAACTTAGCAAGACTCTCAGCAATTTAAGACCCTTTTTCAAAATAAGAAATAAATTTGGACTGAGAGTATAGCTCAGAGGTAAAATGCCCCTGGGTTCAATCTCCAGTACCACAAAAAATAAATATTTTAAAAAATTATGTGAACATCAGAAGTGTGACTAGGTCTCATTAGGCTAGAATCGAAGTGTTGGCAGGACTATATTCCTTTTGGAGACTCTGGAAGAAAATGCATCTTCTTGCTTTTTTTTTTTCAGCTTCTCAAGGTTGCCCATACTCCTTGGTGCATGGCCCCTTCCATCTTCAAAGCTAATAATGCCCTGTCAAGTATTTCTCCTGTCACATCACTCTGAACCTCTTCTGTCTTCCTCTTCTACATTTAAAGGAGCCTTCTGATCACATTGGGTTTACCCAGATAGCCCAGGATAATTTCTCCATTTTAAATTCAGCTCATTCGCAACATTAATTCCATCTACAACCTTCAGAGCCCTCTGCAATGTATTTAACAACTCCTGAGGTCCCATGGAGCAGAACACGGACAATGTCAAGAGGAGGAGTTTCTATCTGCCACATGGCTACAGCGAATTCTTATAGAAAAAGCACAGATCCAAGAAACTGTTCTAGTTGGAGTTATAACTGGAAATAAGAAATTGGACGAGTGCCCTAAAATTTCAGTTATTTCTCATGAAATAACTGATCACTAGGTCCTTTTCAACTCTAATCCTCCTGATTTCATGAATATAGTATGTGTAATTAAACCTTAGAGTTAGAAGCAATTAAAGCCTAATAATCATCATAGAAACATTTAGGTGACAGCCTCACAATGTTCTGGGAACACAAAGGAGGGTCATCATTACCTCTCTCTCTGGGTGGTGGTTGGGAGAACTTTGTGCAGGAGCTGAGATCTGAACTTACACACCCCTGGAGTAAGGACACAGATGCTCTGGGCACAGGAGTCCCATGTAGGGGCACAAGGATTGAAGGGAATAGAGTTTATAGGATGGGCTATATAAAGAATGGAGATAAATCCATGTGGACAGAGGATAAAGAAGGGAGCAGAGGTTGGAAATGTAGGGTAAGGTCAGATTCTGGTGCATTCTGTGGACAAGGACAACATTGGTTAATTCTTTTATTAAGCAAAATAACAACATGGTAGGTGTTTTTGTCATAAATATAATGTAGGAATAATCAAAGAGGTTATTTTTAGTTACTTGGTTCTCTTTAATGTTCCAGCTATTAAGGTTTTATTAAACTATCCTATTAGATACAACAAATAAAGCTAAGCATAGTGGTACACATCTATAATCCCAGCACTTGAGAGGCTGAGACAGGATACAGGTTCAAAACCAACACTTAGAAAGTACAAATTAGATTTTCTTAAAGATCTAAAAAGCCAAACAAGTTGGGCACAGTGATGTACATCTGCAATTCCAGTACTTGGGAGGCTGAGACAGGAGGATTGCAGGTTTGAGGCCAGCCTCAACAAATTAGTGAGACTCGATCTTAAAATTAAAAAAAAAAAAAAACATATTCTTAAAAAAGGGCTAGAGATAACTGTGTATGGTGCTACACTCTTGTAATCTCAGTACTTGGGAGGTGAGACAGAGGATAGAAAGTTCAAGACCAGCCTCAGCAACTTAGTAAGGCCCTATTTCAAAATAAAAAATAAATAAAATTGGTCTAGGGGTTTAGCTCAGAGGTAGAATGCCCTTGGTTCAATCCCTAGTACAAAATAAGAAAAGAAAGGAAAAGAAAATAAACCAATCAAAATGTAAGTATCTCTATATCTAGTAAGCTCATTAGCAGTCATCATATGTAAAACTAGCTATTTATTTAGGATAAACATGTTTCAAATCCATCTTTTAAAAATGGAATTACTTAAACTGAGTATGTTCACCCACATAGATGGAGGTTAGAGAATTAGATAAACTTTCAACTCAAAATTACATTCAGCCTCATGCTAAGTGAGCACTTGCTATATTTATCCACTTCTTGAGAAATCTTTTTGAGATTCCAATTCTATAGGCTTAATTTACTCTGTTTTTCAACAGAGTCCAGAGCTCAGGAACCTCATTGTCGATGAATATTATTTCTTCTCTTATTTTGAGTGATGGGAATGTGTCATTCTCATTGAATCTCTCACTTTAATCTACCAAAAATTGCTTTTCTCCCATCCTTTGTTTCTGTTCCCTTGAAGTCCTGGGTTCCCCTGGAGGGTATAGTCCGTAGTGAAGTCCTTTAGAGCACTCTTTTTAAAAATTTTTAATTAATTAATTAATTTATTTATTTATTTATTATCCTTTGTAGTAATGGGGATTGAAGTCAGGGGTGCCCTGCCTCCAAACTACATGCCCAGCCCTCTTGTTTTTCCTTTTGTCTTTTGAAACAAGATCTTGCTAAATTGCTGAGGGTCTCACTAAGTTGCTGATACTGGCTTCAAAACTGGCATCCTCCAGTCTCAGCCTCTCGGGTACTAGATTACACACTTGTACCACCATGCCCAGCTCAGAGCACTCTTTAGACCAACCACTTAGATTCAAACCTGTCTCTACCATCTGTTTGATGCTGAACGACATCTTAGTTTCTTCACTATAAGAATAAAAATATTATATACTTGAAAGTGTTGCTATAAGCATTAGATGAGTTAACATCCATAAGGTGCTTAGGAATGAGGCACCATGGAAAGTGTTTACCAAATAACCCAGATTACCAGATGTGAGAAAAGACACACTCCTTACTTCCCCAAACCCCTTTAGTAGGATCTTTTATTCTTAGACCAGAACATGATCTGAGTTGATACAGGTCCATGTAAGACCTCTCAAAGTCTGGTGCTTTAGTTCCTGTTCATCATTCCTCCCTCCATTTCCTTTTTCCAACTCTGCACCTCCAGGCACATGCTCCAAGCACCCAGAGTTACACCATTAACCTTTCCATTCAGCCTCAGAGACACACACTTAACCTTCAGCACCACATCATTCTGAAAGACTTTCTTAACTTGTATTTGATGCATTATGCTGTAATTACTTCTTAATGTGTATGTTCCTCTTATTAAAACTTCCTCCAGAAGAAAATGTGGGTCTTTTTCCAATTATTTTCAATGCCTGGTACATCAACTGGCATCAACAGGATTATCAGTATATGTTGAATGAACTAAGGAATCACTTTACCCTCCTATCTGCCATCAGGCCAGTAAGCTGCGGTGTTAACAATTTCATCTGTGTGTTTTTAAAGTTAAAAAGAGAGAGAGTAAGGAAGGGAGGGAGAGAGGGAGAGAGAAAGTGGTGAAGGTCCTAAATTTACATAACCCATTTGTCACTTGCTATTTTATTCTTATTTTTGAAATTTTCGTTACATCTGGCTCCTTTTTCTTAATGATTTCACACATAGGGGGGCAAATAGAATTAGGGTTTTTTTTATAGACTTTTGCAAAATCTCATCTTTGTTTAAACAATCCAGGAAAAATAGAACTTTTTTTTCTTATAAACACATTAAATTTTGTCCTTAGTTTTGCTATTCATACAGGAATAACTTTCAAGTTTCTAATATGATTGAGTTTTTCCTGAAATTATAAAATATAAACAAGACAACTGATGTTTGGTGTGCTTTATGCATGATAATTTAGCTTAGTGTGTTTGTTGTTGCTGTTGTTACTCAATCTCAATTACAACATCAAGTTCACTTGAGACCTTTTATGACTGGCTTCAGGTCTTCTGCACTTTTCTATTCCCGAGTATAGGTATCTCAACTACCCTCCTCAAGACGTCTAGATCACCACCACTGCCCTCTCATCTCAAGAAGCCTTTGTTCCATCAATGATTTCTTTTCTGTATCTTCAGATTCCCCCCTTCCCCTTTGTTAACTTTTGGCTATCAACAAATTCTATCTCTGTTTGGAGTCCTTAGAATCACATCCTTAGACAAGTAGTAGAATACAATAAATCTATTTGGAAGATAATCCCAGGAAACAGGTAGGGAGATGGCAGTGTGACACAGAGAGGGGAGGAAGTCAAATAAGATGTTACTTATCAAGTCTCCACAGTGTGCACCTGAAGCTATATTCTCTTGAGGAACTCTGGGGGTGGGGGGCAGGAGTATGGGTCAGAGTTGCCCCCATGCCTGCAGTGACATGGTGAGGACTGAGGGGACATGAAAGGGGTACCAGTCACATTATTATTCCCTTTCACAATCCCACTTCTGCTACTGTTAGTACCTGTCTTTCCCCTTTGGATCCAGCCAATCATTTAGAAAGAATGTTTTCTTTGTTGTCTCTTTCCCTCTGTTCTTGCTGCTTCCTTAAAATGTTGCCATCTGGCTATCCCTTTTACCAACGCCCACTATTGTTCTTTTCAAGATTTCCTTCAAAGCGAATCATTATACCTTTTGGATCCCTTGGTTTATTTGATGCCTGTTACATTTGATGGCTTTTTTCCTGAAACTGTAGTTCATTGTTTTGTTTTGCTTTTGTTCTTTTGTGGTACTGAGGATTGAATCCAAGGGCATTCTACCTCTGAGCTACATCCTCAGCCTTTTGTTTTTATTTTCATTTTATTTTTGAAACAAGATCTTGCTAGGTTGCCGAGAGTCTCACTGCATTGTTGTTTTCTTTTTTTGGTACTGGGGATGGAACCTGGGAGCATTCTACTTCCGAGCTACAGCCCCAGCCCTATTTTTTATTCTTTATTTTGAAACAGGGTCTCACCAAGTTGCAGAGGGCCTCAGTAAGCAGTTGAGGCTGGCTGGCGGCAAACCCAGATCCTTCCGTTTCAGCCTCCCAAACGCTGGGATTACAAGTGCACGCCACCATGCCTGGCTTGTATTTCTCTTGATCTTGATGACAATCCCCAGGGCAGGGTCTGACTTGGCCTTTCCTTCCTTGCACTTGACTCACTTTTCTTTGGATGAGCTTAGACCCACCCTAAACTTCTACTGTTACCTAAGCTGAGGGCTCTCTTCTGAAATTCACACCTGAGCATACCACTTGCTCTGGAATATCTCCACTATCAGCCACTGCCTGTTTTTCCACATGTGCTTCTTGTTGTTTCCTCATCAAGCCATCTGGAAGCTTCCTAAATAAGCCACACCTTCTCACATCACCACTTATTTACTTTCATGTCTCCCCCTACTGTGACTGAACTCCACTGGACTCCACCATAGAAAGTTTACAACTTACCACACCCTTTTTTCCTCCCCTTGGGAAGCCGCCCAGACTTCTTCAGGCAGACCTGTGACCAGAACCCACCATATTTTCACACCCAAGCCCAGGTCCATCACATGGCCAGGGTTCACTTGCTGGCCTGTCTCCCCCTTGCTTAACCTGGCAGATAAGGGATGTTCACAACACTGGTACACAGCTTCCAGCTTCCACATGGTGAAAGACCATGGGAAAACAAGCTTTCATTTTTCTAATAATTTCTGGGATACCGCAAGTACAAAACTACAAAGATGAAGAAAAAAGACCTGCTTTGAAAAGTTTTTATTTTGGAAGGAAAATATGACTATAAATAGCTTTAAAGCTAGGTGTAGAGGTATTCATTTTATAAACAAGGCACTGTGATATGCTTGTAGGAATCCATGGCACAGAGAAAGAACTTCTGGCCAAAAGTTCTTACTTCCCCAAATTTTATCTTCTATTAGGCTTTTCCAACTTTGACATGCTTTGAAATAGTAATCGTGTAGAGAAAATGTCTTTCAGAAAAAAAAAAATCAAAGGACTTAGTTATCTTGACTCTGATATTTATGGTTACTCTCAAAGGCTCAGCTTCACAAATCCAGACTTCTCCTTAGTTTATTTCCATAAGTATGATTTTATTATGATAGCAAATCATTTACTCACTTGCTAAACTAAATATTTCTTGAGAATCTACTGTTTATAATGGAATGAGCCAAGAAATGAATCATAGAACAATAGTAAAGTTTTTGCCACATTAACATCTCCAAAGGGTAAGTTTCTTCCACTGTAAACAATGATGACTGTTTTAAGATCGAAGTGTATGCCTTACTATTGCTATTTTAGCACTTTTAACATTGTAACACTCTTTTCACCTCCTCCACAATTCATTTTCATTGTTTTACTTGTAGCTTGGTGTTTCAGTGACAACTTTGTAATATTCATAGTAAGGCTAAATACCTAATCTAGTTTTTGATGAACCAAAGAGAGGGGGAGATAGCTAAAGACAGGAGAAAAAATTCATTACAAGTGAAAACAAACAATCTTCATTTAAAACTGGAGAGGTGTGTGTGTGTGTGTGTGTGTGTGTGTGTGTGTGTGTGTGAATGCATTTTCTTACAAGTATTTCTTAGTGTCAACTATCAGAAACAGGTTCAAATTTGCTAAAATCCCTAAATGGTCTGTACTTTAAACAATGGAGCTTAGAAAAATAAATACATCTTAAAAAATCCTCTTCAAATAAACACAAAGAAAAACTGCATGCCATCAAATGACATAGCTGGAGGTAGAGGCTTCCCAGATCTAATGGATGCTGTTACTGTTTTATACCTCAGGACGGCCATGCTCAGCATTTAAACAGCCTCAGTCAAGGAGAAGAAGAAAAATGTTACTTTTCTCCGTGCAGCATTTTTGATTTCTTATTTGTCTTGAATAATATGAAATGCTGCAGTTCCCCTATAATGCCTGTAAACTGAGTTATTAAATAAATGACTCCAGCCCTGGGCAGCAGTGGGCCATGACGCGCAGCTATTTGCACTCACAATGCAAATTCAGCTGGATGGATGAGCCTGGCATGGTGCATCCTCATCTGGACGTTCGTTAGCCTCACTTTGCAGCTGTCAGAAATGATATCTGTTATTGAGCCCATGCTCTGAGAAACTATTCTAAGGCAACCAATGGTAAAACACAGAAAAATTATTTGAGAAAAAGAAAACCTATTTGAAAAGCTGACAAGCCAAAGAGGGGGAGAAAAAGTCATCACAAGCTTGGAGGATTAAAATGTAAGAATAAAAATAATAATTACCGATTAGAGTCAGACAAAGGATACCCACTCAGCCTTACCCAAAAGTGTTTTGTGAGTTTGTTATACTAGTCCCCAAACCATACATTTAATTTGTTTTGAAGCCTGTACTCTATTTCTGTGAGTTACTCAAGTATATAAACCTCACTACACTCATTATGCTCCTCAGGTGTTCTATGTATATCAGGGCTCAAGGGGGATTTAGGAGCCTCACAGTTGCTCGTGTGTGTATTCCAGATAATGTAGGAGCTTTGAGGAAATAAGAGGTGAAGCCTTTATAGAGTAGAAACCACTGCTTCTCAGAAGCTCAGCACACTTCTCCATTCCTTAAACTCCTAGACCATTTTTATCTCCATTTAACAAAAATCCACCTCTTAGTTGTATTATCTTTCTTACCATTTGTGTCTCTTCCTCTATACTATGATTACAATTTTGGTACAGCTGAGAACATGCTCCATTATTTCTCCATCTGAGTGCTTGAAACATTATTGTGCACTAACTGGATTTAGTGAGTTGCTTAAAGCCCTGAATAAATAGTCATTCAAAGCAAAAAAAAAAAAAAAAAACCCAAAAAACGATGATGATACCAAACTGATAATCCATGTTCCATGTGTTCATAGTTCTATAGTTCTTCATCTCCTGAGATGCCTTCAAAGACTTTATTTATACTGTTAAATATGAAAGAAGGGTTTCCTATCACCTGGCAAATTAAACGTCAACCCTGATGTCCCTGTAGGCAGAAAGAAGAGTGCCAACAGTTTAGAATTCCGGAGTCATTCCCAAGTACTTCTGTACTCAGAGATGTTTAGATTCCTATTTGGATTCACCTTCAACACATAATATCATTACCACTGTAGCCAAACGCAACAGGTATTTTGATAATGTATTCATAGTCTCTTTTTAGAAATTTCAGTATGTCAGGGAGGCAGGGACATCTTTAAGAATGAGTAGGCTTATAGTGTTGTGGTACAATGTTTCCTGAAAAGCAACTGACCTGAAATTTCTTCACATGGATCATGTGCGACCTTTAGCAAGACATTTCTCAAGAAAATGGCACCCCCCAAACACATACATGTGTGAGGACACACACACTACTCACACACAAAACACTGTTTTTAATAGCCAAGGGCACTTTGGCACAATGTGGGGCGGTGGTTGTCAACATAAACAGATGGTCAAAGAAGTGGGCAAACACGTCGTGTGAACTAGTTCCATAAATGAAGTTTTTCTATTTCATTCTAAATGCCATACTTACTTAACCAGCTTTCAGACAAGATGATACATGTAGCCAGTTGGAAAGAGTTCCCTGCCAGGCTTCTGTGTTTTTATGACAAAATTAAAAGTCCACAGATGGAATAACTCAAAGCTAATTCTTACAGGGTTTGTTTAGTTAGAATGGGGAGAGAAAAAAGAATACCATATTGCTTCAAATTAAAGCCACATCTACAAAATGAGAGACTTTTAATTGGTGAGAAAAAACGTAGGAACAGCTTTTGTAAAAATAAATAAATAAATAAATAAATAACATGTCTGTTTTTTTAAATGAGTGGACTTATTTATCCATTAAAATAGCAACTTCCCCCAAATAGTTTGAGGATCATCTAGGAAATTCCCAATTTCAAACTCAACTCCCAAACAGCTCAGCATCCTTTCAACCAGGCTTTGCAAAGTATCATGTTTGACTACTTTGGCTTCTTTCTAAAGATATACAATCTTCCCATTTTCACTAGTCATTAAGTTTCCAAACTCCCAAGAAAGACTCCTGCATGCCAGTTCTGGGATGAAAGGTACCACATAAGAGGAAACAGAAGACCATAGTCTTGGCACTGTATGCTCTGTCAAAGATTTGTGTCTTTGAGTATTTAGCCGGCCTCTTTAGTGAGGAAATGAAATAGAACTGATGTTTTGTCAAACATAGTGGCCCATATATGATGCAAAGAATGCATACAGTACTACCTACTGGAGAATAACTGAAGTCAAAAGAGAGAACTGAAAATGAGAGAAAAATTTCTTGTAACAGACATAACAAATAGAATGTGTTGCCTAATCTTCCAATTAAAAAAAAAAAATTCCAGCATGTAAAATTCAGTTGCAAAATCTTTTATGAAGAAGTTTTAGCTACAGCTTATTTTTGGTTCAATTTTTTTCTTTTCTTTTTGTTTTATCTATAGCTTTTTCAATGAACACTCAGAAGTCTAAAAGTAAACAAAAAAGAAAAATAATAAAGGAGATACAGTTACTACTACACAATTTTAGAGAAAATGTTTTCTTATTTTGACAATTAACTGATTTGACTTGATATAATTAGCTTGTCAGTTTCAGGTAAATCTCAGTGTCTATATTATACACAAGAAGTAAATTTATATACCAGCTTCTATTTCTTTTCTAGAAATATATGTACTTATTCCCACAAAAGAAGATTTTCACTGCCAAAACTGGGGAGAGTGTAGTTCTTCGCATAAAACTATGTACAACATTTGCTAGGATACAGCTGGTCATTTTTGTAGAATTTCACTTGCCCCCCCCCCCCCAGACTTTCAGAGCCTGAGAAAACTCTAAGCAACACATAAATTTAAGACCCTAAAGAAGTCAACAGACCTCTCTTCTCTGTCTGCACCCAGCAATTAAAGCCTGGGGATGTTTCGCACCCCCAGAGATCTGAGGAAGTAGAACACACTAAATCAGGTCTGTACTACTCATAGAAATGTCTGCTGGCAATTTTAGTTTCTTTGAAAAGAAAAATGCCCTGTTATCTATTTCCCATTTTACATGTGTCAATCTTTTATTTTAGGAATTCTGTTTCGCAATTTCATTTGTTTTCTGTATGAGAGAAGATCTTTGCCAGCTGGTTACTCTTCTGAGGACTAATATCTAGAATATACAAAGAACTCAAGAAACTCACCGCCAAAAAACAAATAACTCAATTTAAAAAATGGCCAAGTAGCCAGGCATGGTGGGGCATGCTTATAATCCCAGCATTTGGGAGGCTGAGACTGGAGGATCCGGGTTCATGGCCAGCCTCAGCTACCTAATGAGGCCCTCCACAACTTAGTGAGACCCTGTTTCAAAAATAAAGAATAAAAAATAGGGCTGGGAGTATAGCTCGCTCGGAGGTAGAATGTCCCTGAGTTCAATCCCCAGTACCACAATAAAGAAAGAAAAAAAAGGCCAAGTGAACTAAATAGACACTTCTTCACAAAAGAAGAAATACAAATGGCCAGTAAATATATGAAAATATGTTCAACATCATTAGCAATAAAAAGATGTAAATCAAAACTACACTGATATTTCACCTAGACTCAATTAGAGTGGCAATCATTAAAAACACAAACAATAATAAATGCTGGTGAGGATGTGGAGAAGTAGGAACTCTGTTGTTGGTGGGACTGCAAATTAGTGCAAAAACTTTGGAAAACAGTGTGGAGGATCCTCAGAAGAATGGAAATATACCTGCCACATGACCCAGATATATCATTCCTGAGTATCAACCCAAGAGAGTTGTAACCAGACTACCATAGTAACACAGGCATTTCTATGTTCATAGCTGCACAATTCATAACTGCCCAAGTAGGAAACTAGCTGAGATGTCCATCAACAGATGAATGGATTACAAAATTATGAGATATATACACAATGGAATTCTACTCAGCCATAAAGAACAATATACATCATTTGTAGGGAAATGGATGGAACAGGAGAGTATTATGCTAAGTAATATTAGTCAGTCACAAAACATGAAAGGTCGGGTGTTCTCCCTCATATGTGGAAGCTAGAGAGAAATTGAGACACAGGAAGGACTCCAGACAAAAGAGGAGAAAACTTAGTGGAATGAAGGAGGGGACCTAACCAAGGGGAGAAGTCAGGAGGAGGGAGGAAGACTTGAAGAGGGAAACACTTCAATGGACATGATGTACTTATATTAACTTATCAGAGTCAATCACTGTGTGGAGCATGGGAAGGTGGGGAGGGAGAGGAGAATGGGGTGGGAACTGGGGGAGGGCTCACCGAGTTCTGTGTGCACGTATGCCTCCATCACCCTGAAATACATCAAGATGCATGATTACAATGCATCGATTAAAAAAAAAAAGAATCTCACCACATCATCATGACTGTTCTGCCAATTTTTAAAAATTCCTTGCCATTTGAAAAGGGTTGTTTCTTGGATCTCTATTTGCAGTATGAATAAATAACTACAGATTTAACTTAAAATTAGCATTTATCTTAATACAATATTGACTTTATCAAAACAAGTTGCAATATTTCACTTCTTACTTGAAAAGTGCTCTGCAGATGCTAGTATGCCAGCAACTATGTGTTGTGATAGTTACAGAAGCATCAGGTCTTCAAATAAAAGGCAGAAGCCATATATCTCAGTCTCATGTATTTCTTAAGAGAATTGTAAATGACACTGAAAATGTGAGTCAGTATTTTGGATTCTTAAAAGTAAATATTTTTGTCTAGGTAGGAAAAAATTTAAAAGGTGAAGGATAAAACTCACCATATGACACATCTAATCCTCATTTAAGCTTAGTTTTTAATAAAAAATTATATTACCATAACAGAACTTTAAAACTACCTTGGAATGTGTAAGAAAGAAGTATACTGCAAAAAAAGATGGAATTTAGTAGGATATAATTGATTGTATTTTATTTATTTATTTATTTATTATTGTTATTTTTTTTTCGGTACTGGGGATTGAACTCAGGGACGTTCTACCTCCGAGCTATACCCCCAGCCCTATTTTTTTATTCTTTATTTCGAAACCGGGTCTCACTAAGTTGCAGAGTGCCTCACTAGGTAGCTGAGGCTGGCCTCGAACCCGGATCCTTCGGTCTCAGCCTCCCGAATGCTGGGATTACAAGCGTGCGCCACCACGTCCGGCTGATTGTATTTTATTTATGAAGAAGGAAAAAACTGCTCAGTAGCAAGGGAAAGATGGACAGATTTGTACTTGCGAGGACAGAAAAAGATGATACTCTTAATGAAATAAAATCCAATTATAAAAAAATTGAGGGGGGCATTATTAAAATTATGCACTTCCTCAGGGTGTTAGAGGAATGTCTTATTATATACAATAGCATCCTAACAAAATCTTGAATAAATCCTCTTTTTGCAACAGTCAAGAGTTCATCTTCTATAGAAACGAGTTTCTTCCAAAATATTAATTGTTGATAGATGGGGGGGGGGCATTACTCCTTTGGTCAATTATGTTTGAGAAATACTGGTTTAAAGAGTAAATTTCAGGACTTCTTAAAAATATTCATGTGCAAAATAAATTTCCCACAATGCGGCTTCTACTTTCTTTCCCAACTTATCTGACCATGAAACCCTTTTTAACCAAGTGTGAGACATTCGTTCAAGAGAGGCAACTGAAAAATGGCAGTTATTACTACTGTATCTTTTTAGACCCCACTAGTTCTAACTAAACTTTATTTGCCACCTGAAGAGTGAGCACTTAAAAATATTGAATTATAGATAGCTTCTTCTTAAATAATTCATTTTTTGCATTTTAAATCCCAAAACTATATGCAAGGCCAAAGCAGGAGCCCAGCATGATGGTGCACACCTGTAATCCCAGAATTGGGAGGCTGAGACAAGAGAACTGCCTGTGCAAGGCCAGCCTCAGCAACTTATCAAGACTCTCAGCAACCTAGCAAAATCCTATTTCAAAACTAAAAATTAAAAGGCCTAGGGGTATAGCTCAGAGGTAGAATACATCTGGATTTAATTTTCAGTAACTAACACACACACACACACACACACGAGGGAGAAAGAGAAAGAGAGGGAGAGAGGGAGACACACACACACACACACACAGACACACAGAGAGAGAGAGAGAGAGAGAGAGAGAGAGAGAGAGAGAGAGAGAGAGAGAGATTATATAATATACCCTAGCAATGACCTCGAGAGGTGATTTCACAGCTATTAATTTTCTTCACACAGAGAATACTCACACATTATTTCAGATGTTGTTAGGATCTTTGCAGTTGTTTTCATAGAGTTCAAATTATTGTTCAAAGGGGAAAATGTTACAGCCACAAGAATAAGAATTGGATGCCAGAAAAGTACTTTTCTTTACTATGTCTAAGTCATACCAGTAAAGACATTTTAGAATGAAGGCCCCTAGAGGGCTTTGCACACCATTGTTTTCTCAGTTATGAACAAGTCTTGGCATAGAGTCGCTCAATAAATATGGTAGAATTATTGACTAGATGAATCCAAAATGAAGGAATCCAAAGTATTTACCAAAAATATTGTATCATAGAATTATAGTTTATAAGCAATTCAAGATTTTTAGGTAACATGGTTAATAGAGACATCATAGAATTTCTGCCTATACAGAGTTGCTATTGGCCAAAGTTACTTAGAAGCATTTTACTATTCTCCCTTAGAATGATGAGTGAAGTGCTCATTAGCCAATCTAAATACTAAAAGTGGTAGAGGTTAGCTCACTCAAAGCCTGACCTTTCCAAACATTTTCCTCTTAAAAACAAAACAAAAAAAAACACTTCCCTCCTGAATCTTCACTCTTTGTTCCTCTGCTTAATTGGGGAATGAGCTCTCTTTTAACTTTGCCAGATATTACAGATTATTTTCCGTAAATGTCACCATAAATTGAAAGCTACATTAGCATGGTAGATATGTTTCCTTTTCTGATGGCATGTAACGAACTTGGTCCTCGCTCTGTGCTTCCCCTATTAGTACTGATTTTCCAAGTTGTTAATGGTAGTGGGAAAAATCTCATTTAAGTATCTTCACCCTTTGGCCTGACCAGGGCTTAATTGTTGTCATGAATACACAACGGGAATTTTTTAATACCTTAAAAATAAACATTTATGCCACGATTCTGACTGCACTGTGCCCTCGTTATCCCTGTATTAAATATTACAGAAATGATGAGTTTAGCATGCTGGTGAAGCAAGGGCACTGGCCATAGGTCTGTGGCTGCTATTCTCATTTGCCCACAGGACAATCCTTGCCCCTACAATAGGCCAGTGCCTGGCACCCACAGTTATGACTTGGAACTCTAGATAAATCATTTAATTTCTCCAATCCTTGCTTTTGTCTCTAAAATTGGGATATTATCTAGCTCATGGGATTTCTTTGGGGATTAATTCAGAAAACACATAAAATGACTTCACTGAAAATATGTCCAAGTACTTCCATTCATATGCTTTATGTGGGATATGTATCAAAATTATGAGAGTATCAGAAGACGCGTTCTAATAGCAGTGCATTTTTATAATGAGTCTTACACTAAACACAGATTGAAGTGGTCACACCACTTACACACCAACTTCAACCCCCCTCCACTTTAATATAAAATTAATATCATTACAAGTTTATCCTTCTTTCCAAAGCATGCAAAATAAGAAGATAGGAGCAGCAGCAGGTTCTGTAGCTACAAATCTGCAGCACAAGGTCAGAGACTAATAAACTATAAGCCTGTTAACCAAGAAACTTAACTGTAATGTGCCCCTGGAGTAAAATTCCCCCTTAATAGAAACCATGTTATTGTCTCTCAGTCTCCTTCCTGTTCACTATAGTCAATCATTACCATAGTGTGTATGTAATTTCTTCCTTGAACTTTCTAAAGAGTAAAGGAAAATCTCTCAGAACCTATCTGCTTAACTTTCTGCTCCAAACCTTGGAGGCAAGAGCAGGAAGTCCCCTAAAGTCTGTGGCATTTTCTGTGCTTGGTTCATTTAGAGCAAATGAGCACATGGCAGGAAAGTCACAGGACTTGAGTCATAACAAGACACTTCCCTGGCCACTTCAATTTTGTTTTCATGTGTGAAAAGCTGAGGACTTGGACCGGTCTTAGGACCTGACTTAGGACCAGACAAGTTGACACAGATAGAGTGGCTATTCCAGGGGCAATGACAGAATTAGGCTCGGAGACACATGACAAACTCTATAAACTATAAATTTGTGAACTCATAAAATATCTTGCACATTAGAGAAAACACATGTGCTCCATATATTTTTCCCTGCCATATTTTTAGTTCCATCTATTGGTATAACACACTTCATTTTTAAAGGGTAAAATATAAAATTTTTACTTCTTTACCTAAAGCAAAAAACTCCATTCTTTCATTCGCAACTGACTTTAAAGAACATATACAAACTCAAAATTGACATGAAATACTGCCATCATCTTTTATGGAGAAAGGATAGGCTCTTGTTGTTGCACTTGCCTTAGGCTTTTGCTTGGTAAAAAACTAAAAAAGCATTTCCTTACATTTCCTAGGGGAGCATCATTTTATCATGATGTCTTCAGTGTTCACTCTTATTCTCCTGCCTTACCCAAAAGACACAGAAGAACATTGTGCAGCCAAAGAAGGAAGTGTAAAAATTAACTTTGGTAAAATTATTTTGCAATGATGTTTTAAAAACTATTGTGTATGTATCCAGACTACCATTGAAGAATAACCCCTTTACTTTAGCACTTTAGTCAGAAATATAACAACATGTAAATATACTTCAAAGTATATAATCATGGATCACTGACTTAAAAATTGCTATACCAGTCAGATGAAGTGGCTCATGCCTGTAATCTCAGTGACTGGGAGACTAAGACAGGAGAATCACAGGTTTGAGGCCAGCCTCAGCAACTTAGCAAGACCCTATTTCAAAACAAAAAATAAAAAGAGTTGGGGGTGTAGCTCAGAGATAGACTGCCCCTGGGTTTAATCCCCAGTACCAAAAATATTCTTTATCGTATTTTATTTTTAAAATTTAGAGTTTAGGCATGGAAAAAAGAGGCAAACAACTTTCTCAATGTCAATCTGAAGAAATTTTCTTCTTTCTTATGTAATTACTATAGAAGACTGCTACTTCTCTATCAAAAATGACTCTAAAGCAAAAAGAAAAAATGTGTCAAATAATATCAAAATCTATATTCTTTAAAAACTCAAAATAAATATCATGAGTTTTCAACTTTGGTTGAATGATTGCATTTTTATGAAAAATCTTTCTGTGGCTTTCACTTGCATTTAGAGTAAGATCCTGATGCCTATAATAACCATGACAATCAGGACACTACAAGACAAAGGCCCCCTTCCCCTGTCCCTTCCTGCCCATACTATTTCTCTTGCCCTCTAGGTTCCAGTCCCATCAGCCTTTTTTTTTTTTTTAAATTTTGGGAATTTGCCAAGCTCTTCCCTGCTTTGAGGCTTTCACATGTGATCTTCCCTTTTCCTGGAATGCATTTTCTTTCATTCTTTGCATGGCAGTCTCCTTATCCTTCCCATCCTATCATAAATGTCAAATCAGAGAGATCTTTCCTGGCCTTTGTACCTAAAGTAGACCCCCATCCTCACAACCACCATCAAATTTATTTCTTACTGCACCAAACTTTTCTGTTTTATAGAACTCATTGCAAAGTGCATGTGTGTATGCATGTGTGTTGCATTTTCCCCACAAGACTTAAATTCTATGAGAGCAGGGACCATGCTTCTACTGCATAAAATGATGTGCCTTGTACCTAGCACAGTATACAAAGCACACAGTAAGTAGTCAAAAAAAATTTTATTGGATGAATAGATGTTCTCTATGACCTATGATTATCCTTCCTAATATACTTCTCCAGAATATTTGAGGCTGGTGATCATTTGAATTATTCTCTAGGCCTTATATCGAATTATCAAAAGGAACACTTGAAAATATTTACTAATGGCTTAGTAACACCCATATCCAGGCAGAAGTTAAATATCCTGAATTTAACATCTGCATTGTATTTTCCCAAATCACACAATAAATTTTATTTGCCAATTTCTTAATCCATATTTCAGATCCAGACCACCTATTTTGCAAATGAAAAATGTCTGGGATTCAAAGGCATGCCTTACCACTAAAGAGGGATAAGAGTAAGAAAAAAAAAAAAGAGGCTTTGACTACAAGCAAATTCCTGGGCCACAGCAGCTAGCAAACGCGGTCTGAAATTTGTTACAAACATTGGGTGGAAATATTACTAAATTTTATTGATCAAAAGATCAATAAAATGTGGCTCACTTTTACTTTTCATGTTCAACTCAGAAGCTGATAACCCCTCCCAAGCATAATAATGAGCAGAACAGACTAGATGAGAAATACCTCCAAAAATTATTATTCCCCTACAATGATATTAACATCTACTTCTCTGTAATTTTTTTTATCTGGTGATTAGTACAGTTATTAAGAAAGCTGGTCCCAAGTACAATAAGGAAAGCAATAAACTTTTCTTCTTATATCATTTGAGGGAAATTATCTTTCCCAGGAAGAGATAATTCACTTCAAAGGAATAATTTACTCTCAAGAAGATACATCCTAAACTCGCAGCTTTACACAGTATAATCTGACCTATTCTTATTATTAAAAATATAAAAGTCTCATGGGATATAAAACAGAATTAGGCTTGGTGCAAATCCACTTAATAATGTAATCTTCATTTTCATACAATTAGTATTTATAGTACTCCTCAAGCTGCCCACTAACAACAGTGGGGCACTGGACTTCCATTTTCAATTTATGCACACAAAAAATTTCTCTCCCCCAAAATGCACATTTCCTTCTTGAACTTGATATTTCTGTCTATGCTTGTGTTACTGGAGGGGTGGGGGATAAAGTTAAAAAAAAAAAAAAGAGAGGAGGTCCTCCAAGTCAGTGATAGAGTGCTTGTCTAGCATGCACAAAGCCAATCAGGGTTCAATCAGGCACTGCAGGAAAAAAAAAAAAGAAGGACGGAAGGAAGGAAGGAAGGAAATAGTAAAAAGGAGGAAGCTCAGGTGGTAACTGGTAAGATACTACCACCTGCGTACTCCAAAGGAGAGATAAAATTCAACCAAAAGATTCAAATGTGCCTCACTCTCAAAGCACTATGAGCTGAAGAGAAAGCTTCCTTTAATTTCAGACACTCAATGCCTGGATCAGAAGTAAAAGCTCATATATACACACAAATACACATATAACGGTATTCCCATTTTATAAATTCTAAGAAGTTCTATCTTTGAGGCAATAACCTAAGTGCTTGCTTAAAAACAGAGATTCAGCCTCAGCTACCTAGTGAGGCACTCCGCAACTTAGTGAGACCCGGTTTCGAAATAAAGAGTAAAAAATAGGGCTGGGGGTATAGCTCGGAGATAGAATGCCCCTGAGTTCAATCCCCAGTACCACAAAAAAAAAAAAACAGATTCAAATTACTATTTAAGTAACTAGTATTAGGCCTTATAGATGTCCTTTAATAAAGGAAGCAAATCTCCTCCCTGAAATAGCAAAAAACAACACAACCCCAGGTAGACAGAGAGTGGAGGACTTCCTGACTGTACATGTAGCAATAATTTTATCTAAAGTAATAGTGTAATCTGTTGCTCTTGGGACATTTATGGAAAATGAAAGCATTGCCTGCCCATATGACTTGCTGAGCTTTTGTAAATTTCCCAAGTGATATTTGTGATATTTAACTTGGAGTATTGCTTCTATAACATTAAAGGGTATATATGCACATAATGGCTAATTTTGTTGTCAACTTTCCTGGCCATAGTACCCAGATATTTTTTTCAAACATTATGCTGAACATTTCTGTGAATTTTTTTTTTAATGAGATTAGCATTTAAATAGGTGGACTTTGAGTAACACAGGGTCCTCCATAGGGCAGGCTTCATCCAGTCATTTCAAGACTGGGGATTGACTTCCCCATAGAAAGAAAGGATTCTACCAACAAACTGCCTGCAGACTCAAAGGGAACCTCTTCCCTGAGTCTGCAGACTGCTGGCCTCTCCCATCAGATTTTGGACTCACTACACCTCCACAATTACATGAGCAAATTTGTTAAAATGAACCTCCCTGTGCACATGTACCTGTATACATATACACATCTTATATATTTCCTGCTTCTCAGGAAGCAGACCAATCCTGCACACACACACACACACACACAAATCAATTTATGGACAACTATTTTAGACTGGCTTCCATCACTGATTTTTAAACATTATCTCCTTATTACTTATTACATAATGCCAGCTCATTGTCACAAAGATTTGAGGTCAAAACCAGCAAGCTCTGGAAAGCTATGTGCTCTTCTTTCTTGATGAAACCAGTTGGTGGGGACAAGATTTTGACATCTGATTCCTTTTCATTCTATACCATTCATAGGGACCTCATCCATCTGAAAGATAAATGGCTCCTGAACTCTATAAAGGAAGATTCCATGAAATAGGAACAAAGTAGCTCTGCTGTGAGTACATTTTCCTTCTAGCACCTCAATTCATTATTGCAGCCAGAGCAGCTGGAATTAAGAGAAAGGACAGCTCTAGCACCCACTGAGAGTCTTACACATAGTTTCTATTGTCAGATAAAATTCCTTTGGCTAAATTCATATGAACTCACATTACATTAGATGTATAAAAAGGAGTTAGAGAAAAATTATAAGATAGAGAAATAATAGTGGAGCTGATTTTTTTTTCTTTACAGTGGTTACCTCTGAAAAAGCTCTATGCACAGTCTATTGAGCATTGTGGCCAGAACTCCCAGCTTCAAGGTCTCCATGTCACAGATGGTTTGTCAGGAGAAAAATGACAATGTCTGAAAACTGCATGGGTTTTTATTGTTAATGGAGGCAAGGAAAGGAACAGACTGATATACCAAGAATAATGAAAACATCATTCTCATTGTTATACAGTCAAAATTACACATGAAACAAATTGCTAACTTTAGGAATAATGCTTGTTAAAATAAGAAGGTTTATGGTTTTGAGGGCAAAGAAAGAAGATCTGCCTTTTATCCTCACAACTCTCTGCATCTATGATTTTGAAGGCTACTTGATTAATTTCAGGTGTCATTATCTAGGATAAAGAAAGGACATGATAACTTGATAATTTTCTTTTAATGCTGTGTGATGTGCACACTCAGCCATCTTCAGTTCTTATTTTTCTGCTAGAAGAAATATATCAGCTAAGAAGATTATGCTGTTGGACACATAAGTTATTTTCCAAAAAGTACTTATAATGACCATGTCTAGGATAAAAATTCCTATTTCATTGGGGTACTTGGGGCTCATATTTCTTTAAAACTGACCATAGTCAAGAATTTTTGATGTAAAGTTTGTATCCAGAACTAAGCAGCAAACTGGTGCAGCACACCCTACAGGGAGACATGTGACTTCTCAGATACCCAGAAGTTCTTTTCCCTGAACTATATGCTTTCAAAATAAATTATTTTCTATTTCTTTCAAGAAGAACTTAATAAAAATGGAATCATTCCATTTCTCCAAATATTCCTTACATGCTTGGGGTGGGGGGGAGACAATAGATATTCCCTTTTGTACATTATTTGCATTGGGATAAAAGTCTATTTCAGCTCTTTTGTCTATTTGAGTTCCTGGATACCTTCTACTTTTATGTGAATTATCATACACATTGTCTTCATGATGACCAATGTGATTTCCCCTTATTTAGCATTCACAGATGTTTTATACCATCTTTGTTAATGCACATCTTAATTTTTGTCACACTTCATGTTTCAAAAGAAAGAGGCAACTGCCAAATGAGCCAATGCATCCAGTTGTAACCCAGCCATGGAAATCTTGCTCCTAAAGCAGTCTGGAATTTTAAATACAAACATTTCCACTATTTCCTCTGAATTCTGCATAAGCACGACCTGTACATTGTAAGAAAAAGGAGCAAGAAACAACCTTTACATTCTGTACCTGAGACTTGATTTTGTTCCCAGTGATCCACAACCTAACTTTTGTGTGGGCTTTAAGATGTGGACATCGAAAGTGTGTATGAACAATACTTAAAAGTTGTTTTCCCACCTTCTCTCACTCCACCCTTGTCAAAAATACCTTCTCATCAAGAATGTGCTACATTTAAGGAATATTCAAGCAGACATCAAGTCTCAGAATGTCTAGCTTTTATCTTGTTTGAAAAGAATTTCACTTTTCTTCAAATCTTGATGATTTTATCTCAAAATTACATTCTATATAATCTACAGAGATTATCAGAGGCTCTCTCAATTTCTAATAATTTGTTCTTCATACAAGCTTGCATGTTTGTGGCATCTGATTGAATAGGAAAATGGAATCAGAAATGCTAAGAGGTGAGCAGCCACACAAGAGCCCATGAATAGGGAACCTCCCTCCTGCTGAATATCTGAGGCCTCCTGGACCTCCTGTCTTCTCTAGATGCTGTGGCCCTAGGAGAGCATTATCTGTTGTTAGCATTACTGTCATTATCACAACGCTAACTTTTGGTGGCTCTTTTTAGCTCCAGGGCCAGTCTAAGCATTGAGGCTCTAAAAAAACTCAACTAACTTACAAATAGCATAGTTCATATCATCTAACCCTCAGCATTGAAAACACAATTCATTGTTCTATCTCAAAATCTCTTTTTTCACTCACAAATGTGTATCCATCTTGGCTTACTAAAGTTTCCACATGGGTGTTGTTTGCACTATCCCATGTGAACTAAGATAGCAAGAAGCATGGTCTTGGGGAGAAGGATGAAGTGAGTGTGGAGTCAGGAGACAGTGGTTCTGATTGAAGACCTGCCAAACCTGAGTTATATAAGCTTTCTGTCCACTCAGGGGCAGAGTGTTTTTAGCTATAAAATAAGGGTTGAACAAGACACCTCTAATGCCCCTTCTGAATCTACTAGCTCTCTATGTTGTTTTCTATTTATCATTATTAAAAACTGTCCAACTCATTCTGATGCATAGTTTTTAGTCTCAAATATAAGTGAAGATGTTTTGTTTTGCCTTTTTGCATATAGTTTCTTGAATAATTAATTGAATATATCTCCCAATAAAAACTAATAAATATTAACTAGTAATGAGGTTGATGACAGGGTGTATTAGTTCACATGCTTGGATTTATCAATACTTAAAGATTTATTTGGTCTGAGCAAGATGCAATAACTGATGTACCAGCCTTGGCACCTTGGGGTAAGGGGTAATTATAAGACTCATCTTACAAACAGTGAAAATATTTGACTTTTAAAAACTTTTCCAAAGTATGCCCTAGAAAGTCTTCTATTACTTCATGAGAGCACCTGAAGATATTTAGTAAATTGTACTTAAACCTTCTAAATCACTACGCAGGGAACTGTTATGCATGAAGGCCAACTGGGGGTCATGCTGGATTCCTCTTCCTTTCCACCCCACACCCTTACACTGTAATAAATATGTCCATTGGGCTTCAGAGGGTTAGGTACCACCACTTACCACTGCTGTTGTTTAATCCTGTCATCCCTATTGCCATTAGTGGACCCAGTTCATAATGGCATCTCCTATAGAGGACAGCTACCATTGAAATAATACGTGATTTGACATCCTTCTCACCAGTGTATTCTCAGTCCTTCGCATTGGACATAGTTCACCAGCAGGTTTTGTAGCCCTACCTAAGATCTACTATAGCATGCTTGCTTCTCTGTGCGTTTATTTTTAAACAGGGATGACAGCTGAGAGCTACCCACCAAGAGCTTTCTGGGGAATCCGTCCTTCATTTCCAAAGGAGAATCAAAGCAGTCTACACAGAAACCCCATCACCACTTGACTGAGGTTACAATACTAAGAAGTGGTAACCTGAGTTCAAAGTAGAGCCAGGCAGTCAGATTCAGAGCTCACACCCTTTATCGCTATTTAGGAACACCCAGAAGAAGCCAAACAGAGACATAACATGCAGTCTTTAATACCAAAGTTAACTAAAAGGTCTTTGGAGAGATTGGTTAGAAAAGCCCTGGGCTACTCTTCCCTGGTGAATATAAGGACTTCTAAACCAAGGGAAGAGAAGAACACACGAACAGCTTAAAAGGCTGCCCCAGGTAATTATGATGACCTCCATCTCTACCACAGTTGAAAATCCATCATCTAGAGGGAGGAAAGGGTGTCATTGAAACATTCCTGAAGATAGCCTTTGAGTTTTGTTGATTTCATCATGTGTTTGAGTAAAGGACATCTGTAAGGACAACCAGAGACTCAGAAAAAAAAAATCCAGAATATAAATAGCTGTGTGGCATCTATAGGGATGTGTTTAAAGCATGTGATTAAACTTCCAAATATATTCTCAGGTAAAAGTGGGTTTTTTTTTTGTTTTCCTAAAGAATGATAATATGTAGTTTTATAACACAATCGGTAGTCTTATTAATTTTTAAAACAAAGATAATTTCAAGAGTAAGTCAAGGAAATTGTTCCAATGTCAGAAAATAGATCTTGAGGGGAGAATTTTATTATTAAGAGATAGCATTTTTTGCACTGATTTATTTTGCTTTTTATTCTATAGAGTGCACAGGAAGTCTTTGAAAGCGCTATCTTCCCAATGTGTAATTGATAAGGTCATAGATTTTTTTTTTTACTCAGAATGAAGGTATTAAACTCATGGCAAACCAGCCAACTTCCTGGTTTCATACTCTTTTCTGCCCATTTTATAAATCCCTTTCTTTTATAGTATTCATATTCTTCTCATTGTTCTAAGAACTAGACCTGATCAACTTTTTACATCTGTAAAAGGAAAACTGTAGAAAATAATAAAACGTAATAATTAGGGCATATTTTCTAGCTTTCATGCTGGGCACTTTCTCATACAAAATTTCCAAACAACAGAGCAACCGAATGTTATTTGTATTACTTTTCATAACTCAGTTTGGCTAAGAGCATTTTAGAGTGGGTTTGCCCTTTTAATCATTATTGGCTAAGCACTCCTAAATATCCATCCCAGGACCAGGAGAGAGGCAATCTAAGATAAACATGATCATGGATAAGCCACCAACCTGCAAATCTATAGTAACATTTCCACTGACACTGTGAGGTCCACCTCACCCACCTAACAGTGGTGTTCATGTCAAAATAATCCCAAAGAAGAGGAAATCAGAATATCAGGATCACAGCAGTACAATTTACAATAGCCATGTTATGGTACCAGCCTAGGTGTCCATCAACAGATGAATGGATCACAAAACTCTGGTATGTATACGCAATGGAATTTTTATTTAGCCATAAAGAAAAACAAAATCATGCTATCTACAGGAAAATGGATGGAACAAGAATAGTATACTAAGAGAGTATAACCAGTCTCAAAAAACACGTAGATGTGTTTTTGCTTATATGTGGAAGTTAGAGAGATATTTGGAAATAAGGGCAACATTGGATGGACAAGCAGAGACTCCATGGGAGTGACTGAGGGGGATTGGGGAAAGGAGATGAAGTCATCAACAGTGTAATAGTTAGCCACATGTGGTGGCACATGCTTGTAATCCCAGTACTGGGGAGGCTGAGACAGAAGGATCGCAGGTTCACAGCCAGCCTCAGCCTCAGCAACTTGTGAGGCCCTCTACAACTTAGTGAAACCCTGTTTAAAAATAAAGAATAAAAATAGGGCTGGGGGGGTAGCTGAGGTAGAAGTCTCCTGGGTTCAATCCCCAGTACCACAAAGAGAGAGAGAGAGAGAGAGAGAGAGAGAGAGAGAGAGAGAGAGAGAGAGAGAGAGAAGGAAGAAAGAAGGAAAGAAAGAAAGAGGTAAATAAATATATTTCTTAGAGTTTTCTTAATGTTTTCAGGCCTTAGTATCAAAACTTTTTGTCAATTACAAAAAGATTTCTTTAACATAGTCTTTGACACTAAACCCAAATACAAAGTCCTTTCTGGTTTCAAGGGTCTTTGAACACTGGGCTCTGCCAGAAACACTCTTTTCCTAGCATTCCCATATTGGCTCCTCTTCCATCTGTAGGTCTCAGCCTAAACGTGCCTCATCAAAGAGGACCTCTCTATCCCTTTATAATCTCCACTTGGCATGATGAAGCATGATGTCTTCAGGATAGCTGATCTTCAAGGATACCCAGATACATATTATAAACAATAGAGAGCCAAGTAGGAGCAGAATGGGCAACAGAATGTGTGAGGACCAGTAGCAAATGAAAATGCAGGACCTTCTTTTCAAAAACTACTGAGCATTTCAAGACAATGATAGCAGTCAAGCATGGTGACCTCCTGAGTGCAGGGCCCTGTGACATTTCATGGATGTCAGGCCCATGAAGCCAGCCCTGGGTATCACCATGTTGTTTCTTGTGACCTAGCAGCCATTGGCACATTCGGTTCATCAGGAAATCATAAAGGCAAACATAAATTTAAGAGGAAGGAAATAACTCTCTTCTTGTTGGAAGTGACCATGGTCTGTAATATCACATAGGTTTTAAAAACGTTGCTATGATCATTTCTGAAAATACAGTCTACCACATGTTTGATATAAATGGCTGGTTAATCTTTGAAGAAATGAAATATGACAAACTGAAATTCACACTGGCAGCTATAATAGTTAACAGTTATATAGAGAGCTTCATATGGAATACTGACTGAGCACTTCAGAGACATCATCTCATTTAATCCTCAAGGCCCCTCATTTAATATATACAGTTGTCATCCTCCCTCTTATAGATGACATCCTACAGAGGCAGAAAGTGATCCCATAGCTAATAAGTAACAGAACAGGGATTTGATTCAGATCTGATGTTCACTTATCACTGCTTAGTGTTATCAAAGTGAATTTCCCAAGAGATATACCCTTATGGGGCTGTGGTCTTCCCCTGTTTCCTACCACCAGGACCAAGTAACCAAGCAACTCTCTTAGGGCTAAATACAGTGGCTGCCTAACATGTAGCCTTCATAACTCACACATGTCCTTTCTCTGCATGCTCACAAAGTGAGCATTTTCATCACACACACATTCATATGACTGATTCCCATGTCCTGGCTATAGGGGAATAAACTGTGGCAAATTTTCACCTCTGGAATGAAAGAAGAGAGAGGAGAGGAGAGGAGAGGAG
>PVLC010013134.1:0-42321 GCA_004027655.1 Graphiurus murinus | reverse complement strand
CCTCCCTCCCTCCCTCCCTCCACCGATTGAACTCCAGGACGTTCTGCCAGTGAGCTGCTCTACTTAACTTTTTATTTTGAAACAGGTCTCACTAAGTTGATGAGGGCCTTGCCAAGGACTGTGATCCTCTGGTCTCAGCCTCCCAAGTGCTGGGTTTACAGGTGTGCACCACCATATCTAGCTTTTTTTTTTTTTTTTTTTTAATAGGGTCTCACAATCATGAGCTGGCCTTAAATCTTCGATCTTCCTAAGTATTGGGACTACAGGCAAGTGCCACCATGCCTGGCTCTTTATATATTTTCAATAATTTTTTTCTCTTAGAGAACTTTTTAGATATACTGAATTATTGCAAAGATAGTATGGAGTGTTCCCATATAACTCACACCCAGTTTTCCCTTTTATTACATTTTGGTCTTCACATTTTTTTGTTAAGAATATATTAATTATTTTCTGTTATGTCATAAATAGCATAAAGGAAGAGGAAAACATCCCTTATACTTGATCCTTTGTAAAAAATTTATTTTATTGGTACATTATAGCCTCACATCATAACGAGTTCACAGTACAGTGGCATGCATGCACACAGCACTTGGTGGGCTTTCCCTGGCTTCTTCCCACTCCCCACTTGCCCACACAGGACACGGAGATTGACACTGGTATTCTCACCTATGTACATAAAGTCCAAGGAAGTAATTCCTTCATTGATTCTCCCCCATCACCCCCTAGAACACCTCCCTTGTTTCACTGGGGTTTCTCCTCTATTATCTGAAGTCCCTCTGGTATCCCAATTACTCCCTAGCTTCTTCATATGAGAGAAAACATATGGTCACTTTCTGTGATTGGCTAATCTCAATCAACATAATGTTCTCCAGATCCATCCATTTTCTTGCAAATGATGTAATTTTGTTCTTCTTTATTGCTGAGTAGAATTCCATTGTGTGTATATGCCATAATTTTGTAATCCATTCATCTACTGGACACCTAGGTTGGTTCCATAATTTGGCTATTGTGAATTGTACTGCTATGAACATGGACATGCATATATTAATATTATGCTTGACTATGAAATGAGAAAAGTCTATATATGAAAGGTAATCAGTGGATGACTCCAGGGCAGAGAAGAGAATCCAAATGATTGAAATGATAATAGTAAATAAAACATCCCAAAAGCTCAGAGCCACAGCCCAATATTTGCCAAAATACTAATACTTACAAGTGTGGAAAATTCAAAGGATACTGTTCATAAAAGATCCAGAAACACACACATGGCAGTGAGAAACAGAGAAGATATTTGTGGTTGTTTCACAAGATTAGGTTCACCAGAATAAATATCAAGAAAAAACAAGTTGATATTTCTAAGGTAAATAGAATATTTTCTTTCTTTTAAAAACAAGTAATAGTAGGCAGGGTGGCACCTGACTGTAATCATTTACTTGGGAAGCTGAGAAAGGAGGATCATAGATTGGAGGCCAACCTGAGCAACTTAGTGATATCATTTCAAAATAAAATAGGGCTGGGAGTGCAGTTCAGAGATAGAAGACCCTTTGATTCAATCTCAAGTACCACAACAAACGAACAAACAAACAAACAAACATGATAACTCTGAGATAGACATGGATTTATTCTGATAGGAAAGAAATTTTATAGAAAAATCCCTAATCTGAATTAAGTCTTTGTTATCCACCACTGTAAGAGCAACACCAAATTTAAGGAGATTTATGGAAGTCTATTATAGGGAAACAGATCCATACTTCTGTCATCTTCATATTTCTCACCAAATAGCATTTTGTCAATTACCACTGATCCTGGTTTTATTCTAGCTGGTTGATATTTGCAAAAAGGTTGAAGGTATCTACATACATGGACAAGTATATACAGAAGGGCTTCATTACTAAAAGAAGATTCATTTTAAAAATCATGCTAACACTTAAACAAGGTAGTTAAATCTGTTTTGAATTGCTTTAGTGTACTTCATAATTTTCTCCTCCATAAATCTCTACCAGTTAGGCAAGATTGCAGGCATATTGTTGTTTTATATTGTGATTCTTATCAATCATTGCCTTCTTCTCTCTTTATGCATTTCTTTCATTCAATCCCCCCACTTCCACACCTCACACATGTGGGATACTATATATGCTCTTATAGACAGAAGGAAGTGGAAGATGAGGAAACACAGGTGGAAGATGAGGAAACATAGGTAGAAAATGTCCCAATAAATTCTATCAGACAGTCTCATTACTTGTCCCTCCTTCTGTCTTGAGTGTCACTAACTGACCAATTTCAGGTAAAATTATGTCCATTAAAGAAATTTTAGGCATCTAATACATGCAATGAATGTTAGGAAATGATATCCAGCAGAATAAGACAGTATATACACAAACAACTATAGTAGCAGATAATTTAAATGTCTAAATTATAATAACTAAGGAATTACAAAAGAGGAAGAACAGTCGGGCGTGGTGGTGCAAGCTTGTAATCCCAGCATTTGGGAGGCTGATACCGGAGGATCCAGGTTCTCGGCCAGCCTCAGCCTCCTAGTGAGGCATTCCACAACTTAGTGAGACCCTGTTTCAAAATAAAGAATAAAAAATAGGGCTGGGGGTGTAGCTCGGAGGTAGAATGGCCCCAAGTTCAATCTCTAGTACCGCAAAAAAACAAAACAAAAGAGGAAGAACTACTTTCAGCTGGATTAGAAAGGAATATGAAAAAAATTGTATTTAAGCTAAGCCTTGAAAGATATAACTTGTGTTTATGAACTAAATAAAAGTATTCAATGAAAGTCCATTCTGCAAAAATAATTGTGAAGAAAAAAATTAGAATATAAACTCTGTAAACAATGTTTAGAATGTTAGATTTTTTAAAATATGGGATCTTCTTAAAGCCAGACTCATCAATAAATATATTCTAGCTCTTTGCAGCAATGATGGTAATTATCCAAGTTTTAGAAATATGAGAAAAATTTGATAAAACTACTTGAGACAATATATTCTAATGAGCGCTTTGGAGAGAGAGGCTCAAGACATGATCATGTTCCAATGAAGGCTCTGCTATGAAATCAATTGTGTGATCTAGCCTCAAATTGCTAATTTAAAATTGAGACAAAAATTACTTCCCCTCCACAAACTTTCCCTATCTACCCACCTTCTTTGTCAAAGATACTATGAGGCTAAATGAGGCTGTAAATGCTCAAAGTTAACTTAAACATATCTATTTCATATATCCTTATAATCTAAGAGACATTATTTCATACTGGATAAATGTAAGTTTTGTGTGTGTGTGCTGGGAATTAAACACAGGGCTTTGCACACACTAAGTGCATACTCTATAACTGAGCTACATCTTCAGCTTAAGTCACAGATATTTTCTATGACTATTTAGGAAGATTTTTCCTCCTAACACATAAAAGCCTCTTAGAATTATAAATTTTATGGCCACAATGTAATTTTCTTCACTTATTTGTCCAGAATTACTACTGGCCAAAAACATTTCAGAAAAAGGCTAAGTCAAAATAAAAACACTTAGTTAATATAAATTGGACATAACATCACTAAGCATCTCATACAAAGAGTCAAAATTGTCAACCATTCTTTTGAGCTGGGGATATATCTTAATGCCAGAAAGATTGTCTAGCATGCACCAGACCCTGGGTTTGATTTGCAATGCTGCAAAACAAACAACAACCCCCCTCCACCACCAAATTACAAAAATACAAAACAGTTAGTCAACTGAACGATATCTTTCAAATACAAGGGGATGTCCATAGTCACAAAAAATAAATTTGTAGGTGGTAAGTCAGACTTTAGAATTCAGGTTTCTGAATCCATTGTCCAGTGACCTTATCTGTTTCCCCAAAGTGTTTAATACAAGATGTAGCAAGAAGTACAGTTCAGAGCACCTATATGGACATTCTGTAGGCTAAGGATTAAGAATCAGAACCCCAGGGGAGTCTTCCAGCTCCACTCTAAGAACATTCTTTCTATTGGGAGTAGTTAAGTCACCAATAGTTCCAATTTCCAATGAAGAGAGCTCATAAAAACAGAAATGGGCCAGGCCAGGTAAGATAACCTTTACTGTGCTCTATGTATGCTCTAAGAATGAAGCTATAAATATTTTGTAATTTGTTTGTTTAAAAAGATTTGCAGTATCAAGCTTTTTGTTGGTAATGTAAAAAGATTCATTAATAGTGTGAAGAAAGCATTTCATTATACTGGAAACAATCTGATGTTATTTCTCTAAAATTATTTTCAAACCAAAACAGAAAAGGTAATGAAGCAAACAAGAGAACTGAAGTATTGCATGGTGGTAATTAAAACAAAGATTTGGGGCATAGTTAATAACCATGAAAGAAAGTTAAAAAGCATTCTCATTTTTAAAATCCAAGACTGGGAATTACTGTCTCTTAATATATTAAACAAGAATATTTTTCTAGCAAAGATGGTATGGAGGTGGTCCTTTCTACCCTTGCAGCAAAGAACAATTTGTTGCAAGTTGGCCACCAAGTGCTTCAGGAACCCAATTTCCCTGTGAATATTCTGTATTCAATAGTAAAACATGGAAACTTAATAGAGAAAAGATGGTAAGATACATAGTTTACAAATTATTATTATTATTTGCGGTACTGGGGTGGAACCTGGGAGCATTCTACCTCCAAGCTACAGCCTCAGCCCTATTTTTTTTTATTCTTTGTTTTTGAAACCTTGTTTCAAAACAAGGTTGCGGAGGGCCTCACTAAGCAGCTGAGGCTGGCCTCGAACCCGGATTCTCCAGTCTCAGCCTCCCGAATGCTGGGATTACAAGTGTGCGCCACCACGCCTGGCTCTACAAATTATTTTTTTAAAATATACTTTTATTGGTGCATTGTAGTGTCACATTGTAATGAAGTCCAGAGTGATAGGGACATAAAAGGGCACAGCACTTGATGAGCTTTACAAATTGTTATACTGACACACCATAGCAAATGTAAATAACTACTATATAGCATAAGAGAGGAAAACTTACATTAGTAAGTAAAGCAGCAATTAGTTTTTGTTAAATACGTTTTAAAAACTTTTGCTCTTTGCCTATATATCCCTATCAAACATTTAAAAACATTTTTTTATGGTACTAGGGATTAAATCCAGAGGTATTCTATCTCCAAGAAGCACCCCCAGGCTGATTTTATTTCCTATTTGAAAACAGGGTCTCACTAGGTTGCTGAGAGCCTCATTAAATTGCTGAGGCTAGCTTCAAACTTGCATTCCTCCTGTCTTGGCCTCCCAAGTACTGGGATTACAAACATGCACCATCACACCCAGCTTAAAAATCATTTATAAAAGACGGTAATTCTACAAATCCAATGGAAAGCAACAAATAAATGAGGAGGATTTCTTGTGCTGAGAATCTTTGAGATAGTATTCGAGCTAGTCTCTAGAAAACCTCCAAATGAGGTTTAAGAGATAGATATACCATAACAATCTTGATAATATTTTCTGCTATAATAGAGGCCACAAGGAAAAGGCAGATAATGAGTGAGACATATCCAATATAATAATCTCATTCAAGAATATAATGTAGCCAGGGGTGGTGGTACAGGCCTGTAATCCCAGTACTGGAGGATCACAAGTGCAGGACCCTTAGCAATTCATAAAGAACTTGTTTCCAAAACAGACAGATAAGAATATAACATAAATAAAACTTCCAGGATAGAGAATAACAAAGTTAGCTTGCATGAAGAGCAAGATTCTGCCAATCTGATATAAAAATGCATAGAAAGTCTATCTCTTCAAGCACTTCAACTTTTCTCCATAAATTTACAGCCTAATTCTTAGGTCTCAGAATCAAAGTCTGTAGTGTTTCAGTCAGCTTTTCCCATCACTGTGACTAAAATACCTGACATAAGCACAACTTAAGAGGAGAAAAGGCTTATTTGGCTCACTGTTTCAGAAGTGTAGTCCATAGCCAGCCAGCTTTAAGGCAGGGACCATGGCAGCAGGGCACAGGGCGAAGAAAAGCTGCTGTCTGTCATGGTGGCCAGAAACAGAGAGAGTTGGGAGTCGGGAGAACTCCTCCAGCTATGCCCTACCTCTGAACCTTGCTGCACTGGAGACCATGCTTTTGACACATGAGCGTTTTGGGTACATTCTAAACCTAAACCATAACAAGTAGTAAGGTTAAAAATAGCATATTTAGAAAATTAAGATTGAGTTTCAGAAAGATCTTACATCACCATTTTACTTAACACAAGTTTCATTAGATTCTCTTTCCTCAAAATCAAAATACAGGGATGATGTGACAGATGTGGCAGTTGCTCTTTTAAAAAAGGGTGGGGGGTACTGGAAAGGGAAGGTAGAGAGGAAAAGCAGAGAGGCAAAAGCAAGCCCATGGACAGTCCAAATTAGGTATCTTATACAGGACAAAAGACGAAGTAGTTGCGAAAGGGAAATTGGATGACATTTTCTTCCTGTGCAAGGTTGCTGCAGTTTTGCACAAAAGTCAACATTAAACTATTTTGCTGGCTTTGCTTTTCTGCAAAGTGCCATTCTTCTTGGTATTATTTGTACTGATAGCACTTGTCAACTCATTGGCTTTAAAATCAAACTACCAAAAATAACTAAACCAGATATCAAATCAGACTATCTACTTTCCAGGATAGAAGTTTTGTTTCATTCCTCCAAGAAGCTAGCCATATACTAAGAATCCACTGTTAGCATAAATTTCTCTGGAATCTTGTTGTTATTCCTTAACAAAGTTTAACAGGGCTAAAACCAGTTCATTTTATTTTCTTAGCCCTTCAAAGTCTTTAACATTGTATTTTTTCTTGCTTTTTATTTTCAAGTAATTTAGTGCTCACAATAAATTACCAAAACAAAAGAGTTAATATGTACCTTCTACAAAGTTTTCCTCAGTGGGAAAATATTTAACCACAGTACATTAGCAAAATTAGGGATCTGACATTACAGAATTCCAATACTATTCTAGGCTTTATTTAGATTTTATCAGTTTTTACCTGCACTCAGACATTCTAACACACACACACACACACAGACTCATGAAAGCACCACCACAATCAGAAAAAAACCTATTCCATCAAAACAAACTCCCTTATTCTACCACTTTAGAGTCACACCCTTCACCAAATTTTAAGCCTTGGAAACAAGTGATCTGTTTTTTATCACTGTAGTCATTTTGAGAATGTTATTAAAGGAATCCGTATTTAACTATTTGAAATTGGCTTTTTATCACTCAGCATAATGCTCTAGAGATGTATCCAAGCTGTGTGTATTAGTAGTTTATTCCTTTTTATTACTGAGTAGTATTCTATTCTGTGGATTATATTTAGTTTATATGCCCTTTTATACTTTTTTTTTTTTTTTTTTTGCGGTACTAGGGATTGAACTCAGGGGCATTCTACCTCCAAGCTACACCTCCACCCCTATTTTTTATTCTTTATTTTGAAACAGGGTCTCACTAAGTTGTGGAGTGCCTCACTAGGTAGCTGAGGCTGGCTGCGAACCCGGATCCTCCGGTCTCAGCCTCTCGAATGCACGCCCGGCTCCCTTTTATACTTTTATTGGTACATTGTAATTATACATTACACTGAGATTCAAAGTGATACATAAATACATGCAAACATCTCTTGGTATATTTATCCCCATATCCACCTTGCTTCTCCTTCCTTCCTCCCCATACATGTTAGTGAGGTTGGTAGTGATACCTTCATGTATGGACATAACCTTGTTTGAACTGTTCCCTTTCTCTAGCCTCGTTTTCCCCTTCCTCTGCTTCCTCCCCTCTAAGAATATTTGGGATGTTCACAGTTTGGGATAATTAAAATTGCTATGCACATGAGTATATGGGTTTCTCTGTGAATGTAAGTATTAATTCCTCTAGGATAAATATACAGGAATGTGATTACTGGCAAAAGAATGTTTATCTGTATAAACTATTTTCTCAGAATGGCTGTACCATCTTAAACTTCCACAAGCAACGTATAAGAGACCTGTTTGCTCCACATTCTTGGTACTTTTTATTTTGGCCATTCTGACAAGTATATAGTTGTATCTCATGATGTCTTTAAGTTGTATTTCTCTAATAGCTAGCAATTTTGAACATTTTTTTATGTGCTTGTCATCATTCATCATCTTTTGTAAAGCTGACTCTTTAAAACTTCTATTTTATAATCGATTATTTCTTATCAATGAAGTTGGAGAGTTCTTAATCTATTCCAGATACAAGAAGACCTTTGTTTGGTATGTGATTTGCAAAATTTTCTCCCATTTTATGGTTGTCTTTTCACTGTGTTTAACATAGTCATTTATAGATCAAAAGTTTTAAAGTTCAGTATTGAGGATTTTTAAAAATAGTGTTCTTTTAACATCATGCTTAAGAATTTTTAAGTCTAAGTCACAAAGACTTATTCCAATGTTTTCCTTGAAATGTTTTATAGTTTTACATGTCATACTTTTTATTTATGTGCCAGGTTTACTGTCTATTTTGAGTTCCTTCTATGCAAGGTATGAAGTTAAGTAAACATTCACTTTTTGGTTGGGGCACAGGCCTATAATCCCAGTTACTCTGGAGGCTGAGTCATTAGGATTATAAATTAAAAGCCAGCCTAAACAACTCAGTGAGATCCTATATCAAAAGAAGAATTAAAAAAGGGCTGGAGATGCAGCTCAGTCATGGAGTATTTTCCTAGCATGCACAAGGTTTAATCCCAGGTACTGTAAACAAAACAAATTCACCTTTTGCCTGAAGGATGTACAGTTGTCCCACTATCACTTACTTTAATCATGATTTTTAAAAAATTTTAACTGACATACAAAACACAAGATTTGCATATATTAATGGGGTATCCATATAATGTCTAATACATGTATATATTACATAACATTTAAATCATGTTAAGTATCCTTATCTCCTCAAATATTTATCAACTTTTTGAAGAAAATTTTCAAATTTTTTCTTCTAACTTTTAAAAATGTACCAATACATCAATGTTACCTATAGTCATCAAACTGTGCAACAGTACCACAGAGCTTCTTGCTCTAACTGTAGCTTAGTTTCCACTGATCAACTCCCCCGCCCTGTTGTGCCCTGCTTCTGGTGGCCACCATTCTACTCCCAACTTGTATGATAACAACTTTTTAGATTCCACATATGACTGAGATCATGCAGTATTTGTCTGTAGGTGTCTGACTTATTTCACTTAACATAAAGAACTCTAGTTCCATCCATGTTGTTACTAATGACAGGATTTCATTCTTTTTTATGGCTAAAAAATATTCTACTGTTCATGTATGTATTTATGTATGTGTACATATATGTCTAAATACATACACACACACAGACACACACATATATATATATATATATATAATATTTCCATATTCACTCATCAGTTGATAGACTTAGGTTGTTTCCATTTCTTGACTATTGCAAATAGAGTGGCAATGACCTTGGGAGTACAAATGTCTCTTCAACATACTCAATTCTTTGGATGTATACTTGTGATTGCTGGATCATAAGGTAGTTCTATTTATAGTTTTTTGAGGAATCCCAACTATTCTCTATAAGAGCTGCACTAATTTACATTCTCATGAAATATGCACAAGGGTTCCCCTTTTCTACACATCCTCACCATCACTTAGTCTTTTTGATATTAGCCATTCTTAGTGGGGTAAGGTGATATGTCATTATGGTTTTGATTTGATTTCCTTGGCCATTTATAGGTCTTCTTTTGAGAAATGTCTATTTACAACTATTGCTTTTTTTTTTCTTTTTAAATTGGTAGATTGTAATCATGCATCTTAATGAGGTACAGAATAGAGGTATACATATACACATCACTCATTTAGCCCTTCCCCAAATCCCACTCTCTTCCCTCACCCCTTCTTCTTTCTCATGGTTGACTTTGATATATTTGTGAATGTACACCATATGAAGAGGGTGTTTCCCTCTCCCCACCTTCCATCACCTTCAGTTAAGTCACCTTTTTTACTCATCTAAGGTTTCTCCTTCTTTGTCTAGAATGCCTCCTATGACCCACTTTCTCCCTAGCTTCCACATATTAGGGAGATCATCTGATTTTTTAATTTTGTGACTGACTGATCTCACTTATCATGTTTTCCAGTTCCATTCACTTCCCTGCAAATGACATGATTTTGTTCTTCTTTTTTGTTGTTGTTGTTGTTGTGGTACTGGGGATTGAACCCAGAGGCATTCTACTTCTGAGCTATACCCCAGTCCTATTTTTTATTCTTTATTTTGAAACAGGGTCTCACTAAGTTGTGGAGAGCCTCACTAAGTAGCTGAGGCTGGTAGCAAACCCAGATCCTCTGGACTCAGTCTCCCAAGTACTGGGATTATAAGTGTGCGCCACCACATCTGGCAATTTTGTTCTTCTTTATGGCTGAGTAAAATTCCATTGTGTACATATCCCATAGTTTTGTAATCCATTCATCTGTTGATGGATACCTTGGCTGGGTCCATAGTTTGGAAATTGTGAATTGTGTGGCTACAAACATAGATAGGCATACATTATCTGGTAGTTTGGTTTCCATTCTGTTGGGTAGATAACCAGAAGTGGTATTGCTGGATCATATGGTTCATTCCCATTCATCTGAGGATTCTCCATACTGTTTTCCAAAGTGATTGCAACAATTTGCAACCCCAACAAAAATGTCCTAGAGTTTCCATTTTCCCGCATACCTACCAGCATTTGTTGTTGTTTATGTTTTTAATGGTTGCCATTCTAATTGGGGTTAGGCAAAATCTCAGGGTAGTTTTGATTTGCATCTCTGCTAGTGATGTTGAACATTTTTTCATACATTTACTGGTCATTTGTATTTCTTTTGTGAAGTGTTTATTTAGTTCATTTGCCCATTTTTTGATTGGTTTATCTGTTTTCTTAGTGAGGAGTTTCTTGAGTTTTCTGTATATTCTAGATATTAGTCCTCTATTAGAGGAATAGTTGGCATAAATTTTCTCCCATTCTGTCAGCTCTCTGTTGAGGATCTTAGGAGTTCCTTTGCTGCAGAGAAGCTTTTCAGTTTAATGCAATCCCACATACTGATCTTCCTTTGAATTTCTTGTGCCATTGGGGTCTTGTTGAGAAAGTTTTTACTTGTGACTATATGTTAAAGTGTTGGACATATGCCCTCTTCAAGTAGCTGCAAGGTCTCTGTTATGATTTCCAGGTCTTTGATCAATCTTGAATTGACTTTTGTGCAGGGTGAGAAAGTGAGGTTCATTTCCATTTTTCTGCATATGGTTAACCAGTTTTGCAAACACCATTTGTTGAAAAGGCTATCTTTTTTCCAGTGTATATTTTTGGCCCCTTTGTCAAAAATCCATTGGCTGTAGGTGTGTGTATTTGTTTCTGAGTCTTTTAGTCTACTCCATTGGTCTACATGTCTATTTTTGTGCCAATACCATGCTGTTTTTATTACTATGGTTTTGTAATATAGTTTGAAATCAGGTATTGTGATATGGTTCTTATTGCTGAGAAGCACATTGGCTATTCTGTTTTTTTTCTTTTTCCAAATGAATTTAAGGACTGATTTTTCTATCTGTGAGGAATGACCTTGGTAATTTAATGGCAATTGCATTGAATCTGTACATCACTTTTGGAAGAATGGCCATTTTGATGATATTTATTCTGCCTATCCAAGAGCATGGGAGATCCTTCTATCTTCTAAGGTCTTCTTTGATTTCTTTTTTTAATGCTATATAATTTTCCTTGTAGAGGTCTTTTACCTCCTCGGTTAGGTTTATTCTAAAGTATTTTGGGGGGATATCGTGAGTGGGAGAGTTTTCTGGATTTCTTCTTCTGCAATTTATGGTTGGCATACAGTAAAGTTTCTGATTTTTTAAGATTGACTTTGTATCCAGACACTTTGCTGAATTTGTTGATTAGTTCTATAAACCTTTTGGTTGAGTTTATTGGGTCTTCTAAGTATAGTATCATGTCATCTGCAAAAAGGGCTAGTTTTAGTTCTTCTTTTCCTATTTTTACCCCTTTGATTTCCTTCTCTTGCCTTATTGCTCTGGCTAGAGTCTCAAGTACTATATTGAGCAGAAGAGGTGATAACGGACATCCTGGTCTTGTTCCTGTTTTTAGTGGGAACTCTTGCAGTTTTCCCCCATTTAATATGCTGGTGGCTGTGGCCCTATTGTATACTGTCTTTCTGATGTTGAGGTATGTTCCTTCTATTCCAATTCTCTGCAGCTTTTAGCATGAATGGGTATTGGATTTTGCTGAATGCTTTTTCAGCATCTATTGAAATGATCATGTAATTTTTGTCTTTAGTTCTGTGGTGAATTACATGGATAGTTTTTTTGTATGTTGAACCAGCTTTGAATTCCTTAGGATAAACCTGAATTGGTCATGGTGTATAATATTCTTGTTGTGGCTTTGAATGTGTTTTACTAGTATTTTGTTTAGCAGTTTTCCATTTAGGTTCATCAATGATATAAGCCTATACTTTTTTTTTTTTTTTTTTCCTTCTTGAGCTATCTTTATTTGGTTTTGGTATTAATGTGATGTTGGCTTCATAGAATGTATTTGGGAGAGTCCCGTTTCTTGCTATTTCATGGAACAGATTGAGAAGCACTGGAGTTAGCTCTTCTATAAAGACCTTTATAAAATTTACCTGGAAAACCATGTGGTCCTGGGGTTTTCTTTGAAGGTAGGCTCTTTATTGGTGCTTTGGTTTAAAATTTTTATATCTTCTTGACTCAACTTAGGAAGGTCATATGTGTCTAGAAATCTGTCAATTTCTTCTAGATTTTCTACTTTGTTGGAGTATAGTTTTTCAAAGTAGTTTCTGCTAATCCTCTGGATTTCTACACTGTCAGTGGTAATATCACCTTTTTTATCTCTTACTTTAGTAATTTGGGTTGATTCTGTCTTTTTGTTAGACTGACTAGTGGTTTATCTATTTTATTTTTTCGTGAAACCAGTTTTTGGTTTTGTTGATTTTTTTTGTATTTCTTTTTTTAATCTCTACATTGTTGGTTTCTGCTCTAATTTTAATAATTTCCTGTCTTCTACTGGCTTTGGGGCTAGACTGTTCCTGTTTTTCAAGGGCTTTGAGGTATGTCATTAGGTTGTTTACTTGGTGATTTTCTGTTCTTATGTTAGCACTCAGTACTATGAATTTTCCTCTTAACACTGCCTTCAAGGTGTCCCAGAGGTTTTGATACATTGTGTCTCTATTTTTGTTTGTTTCTAGGAATTTCTTAATTTCTCCCCTTAATTTTTCAATGACTCATTCCTCATTCAGCAGTGTGGTGTTCAGTCTCTATGTGTTTATGTGGTTATGCTGGGTCTTCTTATAGTTGACTTCTAGTTTCATTCCATTGTGGTCTGAAAAGATGCAGGGGATTATGTCACATTTTTTTAATTTGCCAGTGATTGCTTTGTGGCACAGAATGTGGTCTATTTTTTAGAAGAATCCATGGGCAGCTGAGAAAAAATGTGAATTCAGCTGTTGTTGGGTGGAATATTCTGTGTCTAATAGGTTAATTTGAGGAATGTTGAAGCCTCTAATATTATTGTACTGGGACATATATGTGACTTAATGTCACAAAGAGTTTGTTTTATGGAAGTGTCTGCACCTATGTTTGGGGCATACATGTTGACTATCTTTATATCCTCTTGCTGAATTGTTTCTTTTACCAGTAAAAAATGTCCTGCTTTGTCTCTTCTGATAAGCTTAGGGCTGAAGTCTAATTTGTCTGATATCATAGTTGCTACTCCTGCTTGTCTTTGAGTTCCATTGGCATAGATTACCTAGCTCCAGCCCTTCACCTTTAGTTTGTAAGTTGTGTTTCTTGAAGGCAGCATATAAATGGATTTTGGTTTTTAAACCATTTTGCCACCATATGTCTTTTTATTGGGGATTTTAGGCCATTTATATTCAGCATGATTATTGAGAGATGATTTTTTTATTCCAAACATACTGAGTTTTAACTTCTGTTTGAGGTAGTGTTTGTTCTTCTTTCCTTAGTTGTTTGATAGAACAACTTTCTCTGGCTCTGGCATTTATTTATTAATTCCTCTTTGTAATCAATCTCTTGGAGTATTTTCTCTAATGCTGGTTTGGACAACATAAATTCTTTCAGCTTCTGTTTGTCACGGAAGATTTTTATTTCCTAATTGAAATTGAGAGATATTTTTGCTGGGTAGAATATTCTTCGCTGAAAGTTGTTTTCTTTCAGAGTTTGGAATATGTTGCTCCAGGCCCTTGTGGCTTTAGGAAGTTGAGAGTGATTCTAATTGGCTTGCCTCTAAATGTCACTTGGCCAATTACTTTCATTGCCTTTAAGACCCTCTCCTTAGCCCTATACATTATTAGTCAGTTTAATTATTATGTGGCGTGGTGAACTTTTTCTCTGATCTTGTCTAATGGGGGGTCTATATGTTTCTTGTACTTGTGTATCAGCCTCTTTTTCTACGTATGGATCATTTTGTGATATTACTTCTTTGAAAAGATGGTTTATTCCATCAGTTTCAACTTCTAATCCCTCCGATGCCTATTACTGTTAGGTTAGCTCTTTTAAAATTGGCCCAGAACTTGTCGAGGTCCAATTCATGCTCTGGAATGTTTTTTCTAAGTTATGTACTATGGGTTCACTTTTGGAATGGTCATCTTCTGAGAGTGATATGTGGTATTCTATTTTCCATGTGGTCTAACCTACTGTTTATAGTTTGTATTGATGCCTTCCTTCAATTATTGCATCTTTCAGGTCCTTCACTTTCTTCAAGGCATCTCTTTGATTCCTGTTCAGGGTGTCAGATTCTTTTTATTTGTCCTTTTATTTATTTCCAGCTCTCTCTGCATTCTTTTTGGAAATCTTGTATCATTTCTCCTATTAAAGATCTGAATTGTTCTTCTAATAATCTCTGCCATTCTGTGTTGGTGAGTTCTGTTATTGTGGGATTGTGGTAGCTCATTGTTTCTTTGCTGTTTTTCCTTCCCATGATTTCCCTGTTCTTAAGTTTATGTCTTTATTGCTTTTGCAAGTTTTCTCTCAATTTATAGGTTTCTTATTTTTATTTTCTCTCTGTGAATAGTGTCTTGTACTGAATTGCAATTACCTCTAGGGCTTCTTCTGCCCAATGTAATGCTGTCGTTGGTGGATTTTGGCTGTTGACCTCTAGGGTCCATTTGTTGCTTCTGTTATGGGGATTCATCTCAAAGGGGGAGGTAGGACACTTTGTGGCCTCTTCATTGTTGGGTCTCGATGTAGGATGTGTTGAGCTATCCCTTCTATCAGCAGAGGTGAGTTCATCCTTGGTGTTTGGCAGTCCTTTCTGGTAGTTCACCTCTCTGGTCCAAACTCTGCAGTAGGGATTTAGAGGTGTCTGAATTGAGTGCCGCTCTGGGTATGGAGGGAAAGGTGAGCTGGGATGTCCCTGCCACAGGCTTAAGCTGGTTGTCCCAGGCATTTTGGTCACTGTTGATCGTGTGGAGAGACGCTGCCAGATTGGGTTGTGGAGTTCTGGAGTTGCTTATTTCACATCTGGTTGCTGAGTATGCAGGAAGTCATTAGATGTCTCAGTGCTAAAAGACCCGGCTCTGGGCAGCTCAATGGTGGCCCCTGCTGCCACATGTGGGCTCCTTGGCTCTTCTCAGTCCACAGTGTTTCAATTTTCATCACTTTGTTCACTTTTTTTGCTGCTTTTTTTCTTCCGACAAGAAGCTGCTTTTTTGAAAAAGCAAGATGGCATCTGAGTGAAACATATCACCCTACATGCTGAGAGCTCAAGTATCAAATCTGCCAGAAAAGCAGCTTCTTAATGGAAGAAAAAAAAAAAAAAGCAATAAAAAAGCGAAATTTGAAATACAAAGAGACTGGGGTCTTAAGACAGGCGACAGGGAGAGCAAAAGAGTCTGGCCGTACGGCGACTCAGCGCCGGGCTGTGAGCCTTGGCAGCCAGTCAGATGCTGGGATCTGCTAACACCACTGTGGATCCAGCGACAAGATGTTGCGGAAGCAACTCCAGAACTCTGCATCCTGCCCAAACGGCAATCCCGTACCTTCCACAGCGACTGGAACTCGTGGGATGATCAGACGACCAGCGTGAGCCCCCGAGGGACCACCCTGCTCACCTCTCTCGCCAGAGCCAGAACAGCAAGCGACTGCACTGTGGGGCTTGAATTAAAACTGCCACAAATGTAGGTTCTTGACAGAAGGAAAGAGGTACAAAGCAGCAGAAGAGAGAACAAGGCAACGAGAGCAGCTGATCAGAACCCAGGGAGAACAAGGGAGCCAGCGCGTGCCGCAAACCGTGGCCGCCATTTGGTGAGCCTCCATTTTCCCAGCCAGGATTCTGCTAACTACTCAAAGCTTCATCCACCTGCTGCGCCCCCAGAAACCAGAGGGGGAGTAAGCAACTACAAAACTGCATACCATAATCAGGCAGCATTCACCTGCAAGTTAAACAGCGAACAAGAACACCTGGGACAACCAGCTTAAGCCAGCGCCGAGGTCATCCGGCTCACCCCTCCCACCGGAGCCAGAGCAGCAGGGATAGGTAAGTTGGATTCCACCCCCGGGGTGCGGGGGCCCTTATACAAAGGACAGACTCAGTCACCCGCCCTTCTAGTGATTAGATAGGAACAGAAGTGCGGGAAGAACCCATTGCATGTAGGGTATCTGAAAATGCCCAGCATTTAGACTGCACTCCTGCCACCAGCAAAGGGGGGGAGAGAGACAAAGACAGGCCCTGTGGAGACCTCAGAGACACAAGCTTGCAGTGGGAGAGGCATCAGCGGAAGCCCCCCGCCTGCACTGACAGAACAAATAGAAATGCTAGACACACTCAAAAATTTAAGCTCTGTACTTACCAATTAGCAGGGCTTTGTTTTTGTTTCTGGTTGTTGTTTTCTGATTTGGGGGCTTCTTTTTCCTTTTTCTCCTGTCTCATATCAAGACCATCTCATACTACCACACGCAACTCTATATTCACTACTGGAATCCCCCGATATATCCACCATCTATAATCTTTACAATATATCACCTCAACATACTCAACCTCCTATTCCACTGGACCATACCCTCTACTTTACTCTATACTTGAATTCATCACTGTGACTTCTCACCCAACCTTCACCACTGAACACAATCTGTCCCTGTATATACCGGCAGACACTTCAAAACCCCCACTGCAGAGACTGGATGAGAAACCCTCCAAGAACAGCAAAGATATAAATTTAAGAACAGGGGAACCATGGGGAGGAAAAATAGCAAAGAAATAATGAGCCACCTCAAACCGTCAATAATGGATCTCACCAACCCAGAATAGCAGCGATTACCAGAAGAGCAATTCAGATCTTTAATACTAGAAACAATACAGGATTTTTGGAAAGAATGTAGGGAGAGCTGGAAAGAAATAAAGGAACAAATAAACAAAGAATGTGATGACCTAAAAAGGAACCAAAGAGAAGCACTGAAGGAAGTGAAAGATGAAATAACTGAAATGAAGGCATCAATATAAACTATAAACAGGAGATTAGATCACATGGAAATAGAATATCACTCTTAGAAGATGACCATTCCAAAAATGAATGCATAGTACATAATTTAGAAAAAAAAATTGACAGTATGAATCCGACATCGAAGAGATCTGGGCCAATTACAAAAGAGCAAACCTAATAATAATAGGCATAGGACAGGGATTAGAAGTTGAAACTTATGAAATAAACAATCTTATCAAAGAAGTAATATCAGAGAATTTTCCAAACATAGAAAGAGAAGTTGACATACAGGTACAGGAAACATACAGAACTCCCTCAACACAAGACCAAAGAAGAGGCTCACCACGCCACATAATAATCAAGTTGACTAACGTAGAGGCTAAGGAGAGAATTCTAAAGGCAATGAAAGTAAAAGGCCAAGTGACATTTAGAGGCAAACCAATCAGAATCACTCCAGACCTCCCAAATCAAGTCATGAAAGTCAGGAGGGGCTGGAGTAACATATTCCAAACTCTGAACAAAAATAACTTGCAGTCAAGATTCTCCTACCCAGCAAAACTCTCTCTCAAAATTGACAGGGAAATAAAAACCTTCCATGACAAACAGAAACTGAAACTATTTATGTCTTCCAAACCAGCACTAGAGAAAATACTCAAAGAGATTAACTACAAAGAACTAACAAGTAAACGTCAGAACCAGAGAAACAGTAAATTCCAGGAAGCAAACAACTAAGCAAAGAAGAATAAACACCATCGGAAACAGAAGTCAAAACTCAAAATGTTAGTAATTAAAAATCATCTCTCAATAATCACACTGAATATAAATGGTCTCAACTCTCCAATAAAAAGGCACAAGGTGGCAAAATGGATCAAAACCCAGAATCCATCTATATGCTGCCTGCAAGAAACACATCTTACAAGCAAAGATTCCCACAAACTAAAGGTGAAAGGCTGGAGTAAGGTAATCCAGCCAATGGAACCCAAAGACAAGCAGGAATAGCAACCATATATCAGATAAATTACACTTCAAGCCTAAACTTATCAGAAGAGACAAAGCAGGTCATTTTTTACTAGTAAAAGGAACAATCCAGCAAGAGGAAATAACAATTATCAACATCTATGCCTCAAACATAGGTGCAGCCACTTTCATAAAACAAACTCTGTATGATATAAAGACACACATAGATCCCAATACACTAATATTGGGAGACTTCAATACTACTCTCACATCCTAGACCAATCTTATAAACAAAAGGTCAGTAGAGACGCCTCAGACCTAAAGAATACCCAACTACAGCTGAATTCACATTTTTCTCAGCTGCACATGGAACCTTCTCCAAAATAGACCACATTCTGGGCCACAAAGCCAGCACTGGCAAATTCAAAAAATGCAACATAATTCCCTGCATCTTTTCAGACCACAATGGAGTGAAACTAGAAATCAACTCTAAGGAGACCCAAAGTAACCATGTAAACACATGGAGACTGAACACCACATTGCTGAATGAGGATTGGGTCATCGAAGAAGTAAGGGGAGAAATTAAAAAATTCCTAGTAACCAATGAAAACAGAGATAAAACATATCAAAACTTCTGGGACACGTTGAAGGCAGGACTAAGAGGAAAATTTATAGCACTCAGTGCCCACATAAGAAGAACAGAAAATCACCAAATAAATAACCTAATGACACAGCTCAAAGCACTTGGAAAACAAGAACAGTCCAATCCCAAAGCTAGTAGAAGACAGGAAATCATGAAAATCAGGGCAGAAATTAATGAAGTAGAGAATAAAAAGATCATATAAAAAATCAACAAAACCAAAAGCTGGTTTCTTGAAAAAATAAACAAGATAGATAAACCATTAGCCAACCTAACAAAAAGAAAGAGAGAATCAACCCAAATTACCAAAATAAGAGATGAAAAAGGTGATATTACTACTGACAGTGCGGAAATACAGAGGATCATCAGAAACTATTTTGAAAAACTACACTCCAACAAAATGGAAAACCTGGAAGAAATTGACAAATTTCTAGACACATATAACCTCCCTCAATTGAGTCAAGAAGATACAGAAAACTTAAACTGACCAACAGCAATCAAAGAGATAGAAACAGCAATAAAGAGTTTACCATCAAACAAAAGCCCAGGGCCAGATGGTTTTCCAAGTGAATTTTATAAAACATTTATAGAAGAGCTAATCCCAATACTCCTCAAACTATTCCATGAAATTGAAATAAACGGGACCCTACCAAACACATTCTATGAAACCAACATCACATTAATACCTAAGCCAAATAAAGACAGCTAAAGGAAAGAAAACTATAGGCCTATATCATTGATGAACTTAGATGTAAAACTGCTAAAGAAGATACTAGCAATGTGCATTCAAAACCACATCAAGAAAATTATACACCATGACCAAGTCAGGTTCATCCCAGGGATGCAAGGCTGGTTCAACATATGAAAAACAATCCATGTAATCCACCACATAAACAGGATTAAAGACATAAATCACATGATCATCTCAATTCATGCTGAAAAAGCATTTGACAAGATCCAACACCCATTCATGCTAAAAGGACGTCAGAGAATCGGAATAGAAGGAACATCATAAAGGCAATATACAATAGACTCACAGCCAACATCATATTAAATAGAGAAAAACTGCAAGAGTTCCCACTAAAAACAGGAACAAGACCAGGATGTCCATTATCACCTCTTCTGTTCAATATAGTACTTGAGACTCTAGCAGAGCAATAAGGCAAGAGAAGGAAATCAAAGGGGTAAAAATAAGAAAGAAGAACTAAAACTATCCCTTTTTGCAGATGATATGATACTATACTTTAGAAGACCCAATAAACTCAACCAAAAAACTTATAGAACTGATCAACAAGTTCAGCAAAGTGTCTGGATACAAAATCAATCTTAAGAAATCAGAAGCTTTTCTGTATGCCAACCATAAATCCACTGAAAAAGAAATTCAGAAAACAATTCCACTCACAATAGCACCTCCCAAAATAAAATACTTAGGAGTAAACCTAATCAAGGAGGTAAAAGACCTCTATAAGGAAAACTATAAAAAGTTGAAAAAAGAAATCAATGAAGACCTTAGAAGATGGAAAGATCTACCATGCTCTTGGAAAGGCAGAATAAATATCATCAAAATGGCCATCCTCCCAAAAGTGATCTACATATTCAATGCAATACCATTAAATTACCAAATCACTCCTCACAGACATAGAAAAATCAGTCCTTAAATTCATCTGGAACAACAAAAAGCCCAGGTTGGCCAAAGTAGTCCTTAGCAACGAGAATATCACAATATCTGACTTCAAACTCTACTACAAAGCCACAGTAATAAAAACAGCATGGTATTAGTGCAAAAACAGACACATAGACCAATGGAGTAGAATAGAAGACTCAGAAACAGACCCACATGCTTACAGCTACAACCCCAGTCCTATTTTTTACTCTTTATTTTGAAAGAAGGTCTCACTAAGTTGCAGAGGGTCTCACTAAATAGCTGAGACTGGCCGCGAACCCGGGTCCTCCAGTCTCAGCCTCTCAAGTACTGGGATTACAAGATTACAAGAGTGCACCACCACGACTGGCTCCTATCTTGCTCCTTTTAATTAATTGTGTGTGTGTGTGTGTGTGTGTGTGGTAGAAGCCTAACTTGTTCATTTGAGACCTTTTTTTCTTGGTAGTAATTCTGTCAATGAACCTCACTCTTCCTCTTCCCCTTCTCTTAAGCAATTAAGCATTTAATTGCTATATTATCATATATGAAGTGAATTTCTTAGAGATAGCATATTGTTTTTTTTTTAATCCATTCTACCAATTTGTGTCTTGTATTATCATATTCCCCTTCTCTACCTTCTGGACTAACCCAGAAGCCAATCTGAAATCTAGGTGGTATACAATACCAGTTCCAGTTCTCAAGCTTTTTTTCTGTACTGTTTTAGATCAGTTTCATACACAGGAGGCTCAAATGTCAGCCTAAAATTTCAAATGTAGACTTTTTTTTAGACAGAGACAAATGAGAGTTTATTGCTTTCATTATATAAAAGGAATTTTTTTGAAAATTAAACTCTTAGTTTTATTTTTCTCTTTCCATATCAATAGTATCCCTTTAGTTTGTAGTTGAAAAACATCACTAATATTGAACCAACATACCTAACATTGTTAATAGTAGCCTACACATTGTTAATAGTATAGTTTGTTCTAAAACTATTTTGCCTTATGTTGCCTTTATTTTTCTATTACTACTTTGTATGATTTCATTGGTGCATTATAGTCGCACATCATAATTTAAATCATGTTGAAAGTGACATACATGCATACAGAACTTAGTGTCTCCTACCTTTGCTGCCTCCCTATCTGCCTTCTTCCCTATACAAAGTACTGAGACTAACATTGGTATTTTCACATATGTACACATAGTTGAAGGTAGTAGTTCCTTCAATGAACTTCATTCTTCCCCTTCCCTTTCCCTTCCACCACCTTCCTGGCTCCACTGAAGTTTCTCCTCCATTATCTGGAGACCCCTGGTATCCTCATTGTCTCTCTGCTTCCATATATTAAAGAACACATATGACCCTTCAATTTCTGTGACTGGCTAATCTCACTTAACATAATGTTCTCCAGGTCCTTCCATTTTCTTGCAAATGACATGGTTTTGTTTTTCTTCCTTATTGAGTAGAATTCCATTCTGTTGATATCCCATAACTTTGCAATCCATTCATCTGTTTATGGACACCTAGGTTGGTTTCATAATTTGGCAATTGTGAATTGTGCTGCTATGAACATGGGTATGCATATATTACTGTAGTTCTCTAGTTTCAACCCCTTTGGAAAGATACCCAGGAGTGGTTTAGCCTGATCATATGGTGGATCCATTCCCAGTTTTCTGAGGAATCTCCACACTGATCGCCATAGCAGCTGAACTAATTCACAACCCCACCAATAGTGTAGAAGAGTCTCAATTTCCCCACATCCTTGCAAACATTATTTTTCTATTTCTTCAAAATTGTCATTCTGATTGGGGTTAGATAGAATCTCAGTGCAGTTTTGATTGGCATCTCCCTGATTGCTAATGATGTTTAACATTTTTTTTTCATATATATTGGCCGTTTGTATCTCTTCTTTTGTGAAGTGTCTGCTCAATTCAATTGCCCATTTCTTGATTGGGTTAGGTAGCAGGATACAAAAATCAACCTAAAAAAAAAAATCAGCTTTTCTATATGCCAACCATGAATCCACTGAAAAAGAAATCCAGAAAACAATTCCATTCACAATAACCTCAAAACCAACAAAATACCTAGGAATAAATCTAACCAAGGAGATAAAAGACCTCTACAATGAAAATTATAAAACACTAAAGAAAGAATTAAAGAAGATCTTAGAAGATGGAAATACCTCCCTTTTTCTTGAATAGGCAGAATAAATATTATCAAAATGGCAAATTTACCAAAAGTGATCTACAGAGCCAATGCAATCCCTATCAAAATACCAGTGTCATTCTTCATAGACCTAGAAAAATAAATCATAAATTTCATATGGAGAAACAAAAGACCCAGAATAACCAAAGCAATTATTAGCAACAAGAACCATGCAGGAGGCATCACAATTCCTGACTTCGAATTATACTACAGAGCTACAGTAGTAAAAACAGTATGATATTGGCACAAAAACAGACACATAGACCAATGGAACAGAAAAGAAGATACAGAAACAAATCCATACACTTACAACCAATTGATTTTCAACAAAGGTGCCAGGCACATATGTTGGAGAAAAGACATCCTTTTCAACAAACAGTGTTGGGAAAGCTGGTTGTCCAATTGTAGAAAAATGGAACTAAATCCTTATCACTCACCCTGCATAGGAGTCAATTTGAGATGGATCAAAGACCTGGAAGTTAGACCAGAGACTTTCAAGCTACTAGGAGAGCAGAGGTCCAATACTCCAACATAAAGGAAGAGGTAGAAAATTTCTCAGCAAGACCCCCAACGTTCAAGAAACTAAATAAGAATTAATAAATGTGATGGCATTAAAGTTTATGCTCATCAAAGAAAACAAGCAGAGCCTAAAGAGAAAGCCTACAGAATGGGAGAAGATCTTTGCCAGTTATCCCTCTGATAGAGGACTAATATCTAGAATATACAAAGAACTTAAAAGACTTTACACTAAAAACAACCCAATCAAACGCAGATTTTAAAAAAATCTCTTTCTTTAACCTCCTCCTCTTTATAATAGTTCATTGACTCTCCAGTTGGAAGGTAAGGGTGGACAGGGCTTTTTCTATAGTCTTCCTGGCTGTAACATCCATTGGGTCACCACTTTGTTATTGCAGCTCCATCCACAGTCTCTATAGCTGCAGTGCCCAGGGGGAAGGGAGAAAAAGTGCCTTCAATATTGTAAGGTGGGTATAGTAGGTATAGTACATAGGACTACATGTTCAGTCTTCACAGGTGTAGTACTTAGGGCTGACAGGGAGGCAACTTTTTAGAATGATGTTTGCCTACAATAGGGCAGACATAATTAAAATGCCCCCCCTCCCATTTATTCATATTTCTAGTTGCAGGCCTCTCTCACACCCTTGAATAAAATATACAGGAGGCAAAATACATAAGTGAATAAGCAAACATACAAAACACAGGAAATTCACTGTACACAGGATTTTTTTGTTGTTGTAATAGCAGAAAGAATAGGATATCATGGACTCACTACATTTTATCTAGAAACAAAATTCTAAAACTGTATTTTAAACCCAACATTTTCTCAAATATTTAATGCACATTTAAGTCAATTAATGAGTTTGTATTTCCACTGGCATTTGCTGATATAAGTTCCTTTTAAAAAGTTGGTAAGCCAATAATTTTTCAACATGAACTCTAGTAGTGAACACTCAAAAGAGATTACTGTGGGATACAGACTTTGAATATAGGCATCTTTACATTTAGAACTTTTCACTTAGTGTTCAGCTTTATTTCCTTTATATCCATGATATAAGTAGAAAGGTCACACACTAGGCCCTTCACACATTATTATCCTGTCCCTAGCACTTTAAACAAAATCAACCATCTCACGTGGGTTATTATAGTAACCCTCTCTTTATTTCTGATGGTACTTGCAGCTTCAAGGATATTATCTCCTCTGATATCCCTGTCACATCCAAACCCAGCAGGTCCAGCTAGAAGAGGAGGATTCAGACCAAAAATACAAATCAAACAAGCAAATAAACAAAAAACTCCAAAACAAAAATCAGGTAGATTTGAGCAAGAGGACTGACTAAAATTCGGGGTTATTTTATTGGCAAAATGTTAACTAGAATTCTCCCAATAATCCTAACTAGCCTTTGGTATGCCTCACCTATGTGGAATAAATGATGGTGTGTGTGTATGCAAAAGTGTCAGATGTTTATAGATGATGTATTTTGTTTAACAATAAACAGTGCTTATGCCAATGAAGAGAGAGAGAGAGAGAGAGAGAGAGAGAGAGAGAGAGAGAGAGAGAGACGGAGAAAGGAAGAAAAGGTGCAGTAATTATGGTAAAGACATGGAATAGTTGAGAGGAAATGGTAACAAGGGATGGTAAAAAATAATAATGTGTCTTTTATCTATTCATATATAGTCTGAGACTCCTCCTCCATATTGAAAGCTCTTTATGCTTCCATTTCTGTATGCATCTTAATCTTTCTTTTGTGAAAGCATAACAATCATAGCCCTTACATACCATTAGAATTTTGCTGTAGAGTATAAAAAGAGAACATGAGGAAATAAAAGAACACTGTTGCTAACTCATTTCCTTCCCACTTCCAACATGTAAGAAATCGGTAAGTTGCTGAGACTGGCCACAAACCTGCAATCTGACTCCCTCAGCAACTTAGACTTTGTTTCAAAATAAAAAATAAAAAGGGCTGGGGTTGAGTTCAGATACAGAATGTCCCTGAGTTCAACCCCTAATAACACAAAAATAAAAATAAAATAAATACAGAAAAAAAAGGTTTATTTTGGGTCACAGCTTTGGAGTCCCTAGTCCAAGATTGATTGGTTCCACTCCTTTGGACTATGGCGAAGGTAGTACATCATGGCAATGACAAAGAGGTCATGCCAGAGCAAACTGCTCACCTCACAAGCCAGGAAGCACAGAGAGAATAAAAAAACAGGGTCTCATAATCCTCTGTAAGGGCATGCCCTCAATAACCTAAGGTCTTCCATAGGCCCCACCTCCTGAAGGTCCACAGTGCCTCCCAATAGCACTAACCTGGGGACCAAGCCTTTAGCACTCTCCATATTCAAACTATAGTACTCATTAACTAGTTGCATAAAATATCTAATCATATTTTACAGTCTCTACAGCAAGGTCCCATGATATTAGTGATAGGCAGATACAGAAGAAGATGTATCATCACCAGTCATCAGATGGTTAAGAACAGCCCTGAAGTTCATATCCATTCATTCACCTTCATCAAAGCACTAGGGAAACAAATGAACAAATGAAAAACAAAAGCAGAAACACAAGCAAAAACCAGCTCCTCAAGTGCTCTGTTAATTGTGAATAAACAGACTTGGAATTAAGACTTTTCTTTCCTCTGCCATCAACTAGACAAGTTATACAGATTCTCTAAGCCTCAATTTTGCTTCTGCATATTGAATATGACACCCACATTATAAGAGTAACTTTGCATAATACTTAGCATAAATAAAGTGCTCAGAAATGGCAGACTTTAAAGGTTCTTTATCCTTAGTTTCCTTGAATGTACTTTAAAGTACCAGAAGAACAAGAAAAAAAATGTTTCTTTTTACCTTCCCAGCTAAGGGACTTCAATGAGACCTTGAAATATTTCAATATGTTATCATTTATTATTAATATCATTGACCCAAATCTTGAGCCCAGTATAACACAAATGTAATGAATGCCTCAACTTTCATTAGAGAGGAATTAGTGTAAACCTTAAACAGTATATGAGCCATGCCAAATCACATACATCACTCCTTATATTTTTCATAACAGGTATTTAGGTTTAGATAGGTCAAATTTACAATGGCATATATGCAAGTACTCAAACATCCCAGCACGTGTTAGAGGGCTATCACAGTACTATAATCAATGTATAAGAACTGTCATGCCCATTTTCTAGGGTCAGAGCATATCTACATATTTTAACTGATTATAGATATACCATATGATTTTATGATTTGACACTAAACTTTATGACTTATTTAATTTTAGATTCTCAGTCAGTACTCTGTCCTTAGCTAAGTAGTTACAGGGTGGGAGTAGGGCAAGAAGAGAGAGTGAAGATTACTGAACATAGACAAAAATGTCATTGGAAAGGCTGCTCAGTTATGGTCTATGGTCACCAGGACTCACATCTAGAATATAATTAACTTACAGAAAAGTTTTAGGCAGTTGGTGAACAATTAATTATAGGATGGTCAATTTAAGAAAGTATTGCAGACTCTAAGGAGTGACAGTAAATAAAAGTTCTACTCAGATGTTAGTACTCTTTAATGGAAAGCTGCTGTTCTAAGTTCAAATTACAACTAAATTATAACAGGAGGCAACCTAGACTTTCTTTGTTATATATTGTGTGCTTGAGATAGAATCCACTCAATCTTAAATGACATCTATTACTTTTCATCTAATTTTGCAATATGCCTTTCTCTACTTTAGGTTTGTTACTGTTTATGCTTTTAGATGACCTCTTTGGAGTAGGACAGAGAACCCCTTAGAGATTTGAGGTAGATTTACTGGTATATAAGCTTCATAGACACTCATTTGCCCAGGTCCCTTCAAAGGCCCTAGGAGAAGCTTGTTCTATGTGTTCACCTGATCATGTTTTTATAAAATTTGCAAAATGTTACCATAATAAGATAGTTCTCTCTTTCTACTTGGAATTCCTTGCCATCTCAATTTGCCAGTATAGGTAGCAAAGTAGCCATCTGCATTTCTAAGATCCTATAATAGAGAAATTAAGCTGAGCATTCATTTAGTTTGAATTTAGAGGAATAGATTTATATGGTTCCTAACCGCATGTGTACACAGCTATTTTTGTGACATGTAGAGGTTGAGGCCCTGTACAGTGATATGACTTTCCCATGATGTATTTTATGTAATTAAAATGTATAATAAGCAATTATTATATATCATACTTTCCCCCATTTTGATGAGAATTTCATGAAATTATCTGGATTCCTTTGTTTTTAGAGCACAAGTCTATAGCAGTATTACAAATATAAAATATGGCTGCATATTAAGTTGTAAATATCATACAGCACAAATACTACAAATTTAAAAAATCAACTTTTTGATGAATCATGCTAGAGAAAAAGAGCAATCTTCCCATTCTCTATATAGGAAATTTTATAAATTCACTGTCAAGTCTCCTTATAGAATATATACTACAAATCATTTATCACACAACAGGTAAGAAATATGAGAAGTAGAATTATAAAAAGTATCAGGTGGTTGATAAAAATTTTTATTTTTCTGGGGTTTTATATTTTTATGGAATTTTGTGTTTGTATTATGGTATTTGTCAGCTTTATAAACTTATAATTTGTTAGAATTTCTTTTTCATTAAAAATAGAGTCATTCCTCACAGTTCATAGATTCTATATCTGTGAAATCATCTATTTGTTAAAATTTATTTGTAATCCCCAAATCAATACTTGTAGTGCTTTCATAGTCACTAGTGGACATGTGTAGTACAGTGAAAATATGAGTCATCCAATGCACATGTTTGAGCTGAGGTCAAAGAAGGTGCTTTGGCCTTGTTTCAACTGTCATATTATGAACAAGTAGCAGTCTATTTAAGTACTGTTTTTTGTCTTTTTTTGTTTGTTTTGTTTTCACATTTTCATGATTTGGGGGTTTCGCTATTTAAGATGGCCTCCAAGTGTAGTACTGAAGTTCTCTCTAGTGTTCCTAAGTACAAAAAGATGTACCTTATAGAGAAAAGAAGTATGTTAGATAAGCATTGTTTAAGAATGAATAATTAGCCGGGCGTGGTGGTGCACGCTTGTAATCCCAGCATTCGGGAGGCTGAGACCGGAGGATCTGGGTTCACAGCCAGCCTCAGCTACCTAGTGAGGCACTCTGCAACTTAGTGAGACTCGGTTTCAAAGTAAAGAATAAAAAATAGGGCTGGGGGTGTAGCTCGGAAGTAGAATGCCCCTGAGTTCAATCCCCAGTACCGCAAAAAAAAACAAAACAAACAAAAAAAAAGAATGAATAATTGTCATTGACTATGAGTTGACTATTAATCAACAATACACATTAGCTGGGCATGGTGGTACATGCCTGTAATCCCAGTACTTGGGAGCCTGAGACAGGAGGATTGCAGCCTCAGCAACTTAGTAAGACTTTATTTCAAAAATATAAATAAATAAATTAGTTGGGGATGTAACTTGGGGGTAGAATGTCTCAGGGTTCAATCTCTAGTACCCCAGGTAGCAGCAGCAGCAGTAGTAGTAGTAGTAGTAGTAATAGTAATAGTAGTAGTAGTAATAATAATAATGATAATAATAAAAACATTTCTTTAAACAGAAATGCACATAAAATTAGGTTGTATATAGGTCACTTGACAAAAATATTGTAACCAAAGGATCAATGTAACTACTATTTTCCCTAAGAACAATGGTTCTGTATTTGCTAATTCAGTTTTTGTGGTGATGTAATCTATTTGAATATTGAGGATTTTTGTAAATATTTTTATTTTTTTGAGATGGGGGGTCTCATTTTGTTGCCCAGGCTGGTCTCAAACTCCTGGGCTCAATCAATCCCCCTGTCTCTGCCTCTAAAGTAGCTGGAACTACAGGGGCACAAAACAGTTCTACATTAAACATTTACTTAAATATTTAATTTTGTACTTATACTTCTACTATATAATATTTAATTTTATACTTATACTTCATAGAAAAGAACACTAGAAATTGAATAGGCTTAGAGTCCATCTCCTAAACCTAAGTCTGTCTCAGCTCAAGAGTCTCCATATTTCTTTCATGGGAGCGTTGCTACTCTACAATTATTGACTCACTGAAACTAGGACTATGATTCTGGAAGATGAACCCTCAGCCTGAGACTTGGTACTAATGATCAAAATTTTCCATCATTATACTATTCCTATGAGAAATCATACCGGTTTTAGAATTTAGAAAATATCATGAGAGCTGAGTCAAACTAAAGTGAAACTTGTGACTTCTCAGGAAATATGAAGCCTATTCCTAGAAAACATAAAAGTACTTTGAAAATTAAATACTTTTTAAAACAAGGAGGTGAAGAGTGAATATGCCTAAATTATAGAAATGCAAATTTAAGTTTAACTTATATTCAAGAAAGTAAAAAGAATAAACTCTTAGTAGGAGTTGGGATCTTCAAAGATTCAATGGGTTAGGGAGCAGCAATAGAATGCCATTAGTTGTTCTGTTTCTAGGTCATAGATTTCAAAGACCTCATATACATTTTTATATATACTGTTAATAAGAAATGATTCTGTAAAAGTCTTTTATTATTGACAATTAAGAGGATGTGATTATATAAAAGTTATATAAGCTATAAAATGAAAAATGCTGACAGAGTTATAGTAAATGCAGTGCTAGGAATTCATTACCATTAGGCATACCAAAATATTTTTAAACTGCTAAGAAAACCTAAAAACTGAATTTAGACTTTTCCAGGATTTAAATGAAGAAGACAACTAAGTATCTGTGGTTTCTGTAAATTATGCTAATATTAAATTATAATACTTAAGGACATAAGATTAAGGACTATCATGAGATCACTGCCAAATGGCATCAAGATCAAATATGAAGAAATGTATATTTTCAGATGACATGATAACCCATATAAAGAATCTAATGGAATCTTAAAAAAGGCTACTAGAAGGCGGGCATTATGGCACATGCCTGTTATCCCAGTATTTGGGAGGCTGAGACAGGAGTAGTGCAGGTTCAAGGCCAGCCTCAGCAACTTTGTGAGACCTTATTTCAAAATGAAAAATAAAAAGGGCTGGGGGTATAGCTCAGAGGTAAAATGCCCCTGAATTCAATTCCCAGTACCAAAAGAAAACAAACAAACAAACAAACACTACTAGAATAAGTAATTTTGGCAAAGTTGCAGGACACAAGATCAATATACAAAAACAAATTGTATTTGTATGTACTTAAAACACACAAGTTGATTCTAAAATATAAATGAAAATGTAAAGGAATCATAATAAACATGATTTTGAAAAAGAAGAATAAAGTTGGAAAAATCATGCTACCTGATTTTAATACTTAATAAAGCTATAGTAATCAAGACAGTGTGGTATTGGTGAAAGGATAGACACATATGAATGATCAACTGGTTTTTGACAAAAATACTAAGGCAATAAGAAAAGATAAACTTTGAACAAATAGATAGCTTTAAGCAAGAAAATGAACCTGATCTCTTAGTTCAGATAATATCTCAAAATAATCACAGACCTAAATATAAGAGCTAACTTATAAAACTCCTAGAACAGAAAAAATCTATAGTCACCTTGGATTTGGCAAAAATTTCACAAATATGATATAGAAAAGCACAAATTATAGAAATGAAACACTTTTAAAATGGAACTTCATCAGTTTAAAATATTCTGCCTCCTAACCGGGCGTGGTGGTGAACGCTTGTAATCCCAGCATTCGGGAGGCTGAGACTGGAGGATCCGGGTTCGAGGCCAGCCTCAGCTACCTAGTGAGGCACTCCACAACTTAGTGAGACCCGGTTTCAAAATAAAGAATAAAAAATAAGGCTGGGGGTATAGCTCGGAGGTAGAATGCCCCTGAGTTCAATCTCCAGTACCGCAAAAAAAAAAATCTGCCTCCAAAAGATACTGTTAAGAAAATAAATAAGCTACAGAATAAAAGCTAAGATTTCCAAAACAGGTGTCAGACAAAGGACTCATAATCTGTAAAGAATATCAATGACTCAACAGTAAGAAAACATATATCCTGACTGAATACTGAGCAAAGGGCTTGGGATGCAGCTCAGTGAGAGCATTTATCAAATTATATCCTAAATATATACAGCTTATTGTATGCCAATTATATCTCAATAAAATTATAAAAAAAGAAAAAAGCTATTATGAAACAATGAAGAGACCAACCTTGAGTTTTAAGTCCTCGGTAAGCCTTTATATTTGTTAACATTAATTTTTCTTTTGTTCTAAATCCTCTTTTATAGGCAATTAGGCTTTAATTTATCACTCAAAAATATTTATGGAGTATTTATGAATGTGCTGGGCACTGGTCCAGGTTCTGTAGAATAGCACAGAACCAAAGAGTACTATCATGTATTAGTTCTCATGGTGTTATATTCTATACTTTATTCTTGTTTTAAAATGATAATTCATTCCATGTAATATTCTAATGTAATTAATTTTATTTGGGGGAGAAAAATTAAAAAGCTAAGTGCTATATTAATAAGAAACTACAGATATGATCTACTACTTTTCCATGTTCTTGTCTTCAAACTGAATAATAAAGTAATAAAAGTAAATATTGTACTTTGTATGAAGGTCAGCAAACAGTCCAAGTATATATTATCACTACTTATAAAAACAATAACAATTACATTAAAAATATGTTCTAAAAACATTTAATTGTGTGCTTTAACCAAAACTACTAAATACTTATGAGAAATGGAAACTGTTAGCAGGAAAAATCCAATTAAGTAATGACAAAAAAGTTAATATGGGGGGCTAGGGATGTAGCTCAGTAGTAGAGTGCTTGCCTAGAAGTCAGAGGGTTTTGGGTTCAATCTGCAGCATTGCAGAATAAAAAAAAAATATGTAACTAAAATTTTTGTTAGAGCAAAACTGGCTTTGGTATTTATCTTCTGCTTTTTCACTTGAATTACATGCATTTTTCCCCCTTTTCTTCTGAGATCACTGATTCAGTCCTTTTTGTTTTGTTCTGGTCTTAATTTTGCTTTTAGTGTCTCTCTCTCTCTCTATATATATATATATATATTTTTTTTTTTTTTTTGGAGGGGTGAGGGTGGTGGGAATTGAACCCAGGGCCTCATCCATGCTACACCAAGATATACTCCTGGCCCTTAAGTTTCTACATCTTTCATTCTTCTGTTATTCTAAGATAGTATGACTTTTTTTTTAAGTCACAGTAATTTTTCTTCTGACCATTTGCCTCCTTTATTCTTGCATTACAGAAAGTAAAAAACATATATATAAAAAATGTATAATCAAATTATTCCTGTGATGGTTATGAGAATCTTTTTTTTTGGGGGGGGGAGGGGGAATGGGATTGAATCCAGGGCCATTCTGCCTCTGAAATACACCCCCAGTCCTCAGCAACTGCTAGGTTTCTGAAAGTCTAAGTTGCTGAGACTGGTCTTGAACCTGTAATCCTACTGTCTCAGCATTCCAAGTACTGGGATTACAGGTATGCGCCACCACACCTGGCTGAGAATCATTTTTTAAATGACACATTAAAATGTGTTTGACAACCAAGGAAATTTAATCAATGACTGGTTATATAATAATATTAAAGAGATTTCTTAGGTGTGACAATATGTGATTATGCTTTGAAAAAGTATCTTTATCTTTTAGAAATTTGTACTGAAATAATTAAATGAGCTTACAGATATCTTAGATTTGCTTCAAAATAATCCTAAAGGTGGCAAGTAGTGATGGCAAGAGATGAAACAAAACTAACAACAAAGCTAGGTGATGGGTATACAGGGTTTCACTAGACTGTTATTTTTATATATGTTGCATTTTTCTATAATAAATATTTTTTAAGGGAATGATAAAGGAGCATATATGAAAACTTAGTATAACAGAGATATGGGAGGAAGATCCAAATAGAGTAAAAAATATCAACATAAAAAAAGAATTGTAGAAATTTTTAAAAGTATGTATGTGTGAACAATTCAGCAATACTTTTAGAATGTTATTAAACTTTCTGATGTGGTGTTTCTATTAAACACCACATCTATTTGGTTTACCACTATATCTCTTATCAATATATCTGAAGTACAGGACATCCAAATATAGTACTTAAGGAATAAATGAATCAAGGAATTATTCAGTTATACCTGGTCTCATACATGGAAACGTTCTGCAAAATCTCTATAAATTCAAGATAAAATAGTTTTGATAATGCTTAGAAAATTACCATCAAATTTTCTTTGTCAACTACTAGTAAGGCAATCCTCTCTTTCATTTCATGAAAGCTACTCCTCCTACCATGCCTACTTATCACTTCTTGTTCTTAGCTTAGCTGAAATTGCTTATATTGTTTATCTTGAAAAAGATATACTTTCTCAATGTACTCTTAGGTCTTAGTTCTGAGAAAATGCTTTTCCCTAGCTGATCTCATCTCAAACTAATAATTTATTTCAAACAGAGAGAGGCTTGAAAGTTTCTCTGCATCTCAGTTGCTTTAAATACTTAATAAATATCTTTTTTTTTCTTTTTCGTGGCACTGGGGATTAAACTCCAAGCTATACCCTCAGTCTTATTTTTTATTCTTAATTTGAAACAGGGTCTCACTAAGTGGCAGAGGGCCTCACTAAGTAGCTGTGGCTGGCGGTGAACCTGGATCCTCTGGTCTCAGCCTCTCAAGTACTGAGATTACAAGTGTGCACCACCATGCCCGGATCAAATATCTTAATGTAGTTAAGCTGATACCTTTTTCTAAGAAGTTAAGGAAATTACCTCCTCTGGCTTTATTTTGGTTAGGCAGAAATACAACAGCTATCTGGATCACTTGGTAGAATATACTTTATAACTGATGATCTCATGGTCAGTATATTGGCAGATAAGTGAACTTTATAGTTATAGTCTGGTATTTTAAAGAATTAGTGCTGTCAAAGAAAAATAGGGTCAGAAATATTCTGGGTTGGAGTGGAGGGTTTCTCCACAAGCTGAAATATGTGTTTAACAATGTCAACAACCTATCCCTAGTGTGATCTGTCTTCCATTCCAGATGACCATTCAGTCACTGGAATCCATACAAAGGAAGATAAATTTTCTATTTCTCCAATCAGACTTAATTTTGAATGAAAAAAAAATCTCTATTATCATGTAAAAAGAGAAATAGTTGTTCTTTATTTTCATAGCTTTCGGTTTTCTTTCAAAAAAAGTAAAAATATTAGCCTACCAATTTCTAGTATCTTAGGTCCTATTCAAAACATAAACAAAAAACAAACCCCACAGACTAAAAAAAAATTTACTCTTGCTACTTTTTTTTTTTTTTTTTCAGTATTGGGGATTGAACGCAGGGGCATTCTACCTCTGAGCTATACCCTCAGCCCTATTTTTTATTCTTTATTTTGAAACAGTGTCTCACTAAGTTTCAGAGTGCCTCACTAGGTAGCTGAGGCTGGCCGCGAACCCGGATCCTCCGGTCTCAGCCTCCCAAATGCTGGGATTATAAGCGTGTGCCACCACGCCTGGCTGTCCTGCTACTTTTTATATACTTTAGATTCACCTGAAATGGACTCAATTTTGCCTTAAACTGTCAACTTTGGTGCTAAGTGGAAATAAAAATCATTTTCCAATACCAGAAGACACATATTTGCCCTAACTAGTAGCTTTCTCCTCTAGAGTTGCCATCTTCCAACTGCTCCAAACAAGTTAACAAACTAAGGTATTGGAGTATGCTGATCTCTTTCAATCATGTCTGTTTAACATGAGTTGATTAGAAATAACATAAATTCTCTAATGAAAATCTCTTCCATGTGAAATTACTCAAAAGTCTAGGAAGAAGAGTTATGTTATGGTAAAATGTGGACCTACAATGAAAACATCAGCAAAATGTAAAAACATAAGGCTGAGGTTTTAGCTCAGTGGGATAGCACTTGCCTAGCATGTGTGAGACCCTAGGTTTGATCCCCAGTGTAGAAAAAAAGGAAAGAAAACAAAATGAAACAGACAAATGTAACAATAGCATTTAATCTATTATGATTTATTTAATACAAGAGTAAAGACTAGCACAAATGGTATTTAAACCATGTGGGTTACAAACTTTTTAGATAAACCTGAAAGACTAAGGCCTTAGATTTGCTTGATCCATTTTATTTGAGCCTAATAGCATACCTGGTTTGTCTTCAATCAGATTATTATAATCTTTTAATCAGCTTAATCTTTCAAAACCATGCCATAAGGCCTTCAACTCTAAAGAGAACATAATTATGACAACCATAGACTGTCCCATTAAAGTCTAGTTGCCAAAAGCGCCTCTTTAATTTTTCAGCATCTTTATGAAATTGCTCCTCCCAAGTAAAACTAAGACACAGAATAAGTAAATGAAAACCTAAAATTTGAACAAACTTCGTATCATAACTGAGCTGTATTACTATAAATCAAGCAGGATTTTCCTGAGAAATAATGATGTTTGCTCAACTCAAAGGTTTAGGCTTAGATTCAAAATGAAATCTGTTGAGGATTAAGCTTAATCTAGATTGTATTCTTTGTTCTGGGCCTTGCATTATTCAGGGTTTAATAAATGCTTGTTGTTAGTGAGAACTGATAATAAGTTTCATTAGCATTGATGTAGGATAGAGAAGTAAGGATAGGTAGAAAACAGACAAATAAGGAAGAAAAAAGAAATTGTAACTTTAAGAAGTTCTATGAATACTCTTCACCTTTACTCTTCACAGGAGTCCTAAACCTGTTTTCCTCCAGGCCTATATTCTTAAAAGGCCTTTGAATCTTAGAGTATTGAGTCCAGATGATTAATACCTACATACAATGCTTATTTACACAATGTATTTTGTTTAACCTAAATAAAGCCAAAGGAAAATATTATTAGAAACTTATGCTATAGGTATATTCCAAACATTTCTATTGAATGCATGAGGTCAACCTAAAGATACTGAAAGAATCAGACCACTGTCATACACCCTGTGCTCCATGATTAACAGAACTGAGCTCACCAGAATGATATCAGCCCCCAGCATACTTCTCTTGTTCATTATTTACAAATTTTCCTTTGAAAAGAAGAACCCACAACCCTCCAAAGTGTGTCTTATTTTAGAGCACCTGCATTCCTTTTCTCTTTGAGTGTGTATCCTGCTCTATGCTTGCTTTTCTGAATAATCTCCTTGCTTTCTTAAATCATTATTTGTGCCTCTTTTGACACACTTTGAAATTTCTCTCAGTGACATAAGTCAAGAACCTGCCTGGCTGAGTTAAGGTCCCTTTCTCTCTTCTGGAGGACCTCCCCAAACCCCTACCTGATGACAATACTAGTAAAGTCTAATAAAACTGAAAATATTTTCAACTACCAAAACCAATAGTCTCCAAACTAATCACTGAAAGAAGTTATAAAATTTCCTGAATTATCAAGAATACAATAAGGTATTTAAATGATGAAAAACTGGAAGATATATTTAAAACATTTGCTTTTAATATCCTTTTCCTATCATTTCCTAGTCAGATACAAATTATTGTGATCCTATATATATCCAGTGCTCCTTTCAAATGATTTCTAAGCATGTTGCCAAGATTAACTCATTCATTGGAAAACTTCTCTTGTAGTAATATATTCATAATTAACAGAAAAACTATAGAGCACAGTGTTTATATGATTGACCCAGGCATTTATCAGTGAGCTCAAGATATAGAAATAAAAAACTATAAAATTATAACCAATATCAAAGTCATATTTTAAAAACAGATATTGCTATGAGATGAGGTAGAAAGTTAGAGAAAAGAGCCAAAAAGCAGTTTGACTTAAGATTCATTATAATTTTTGAATAGTTGCTTAGTAGAAACATGTGGCTAAATTATAAATATTCCGTACACCAGGAACCCACAACTCTAAATAAAACTGGTCAATGGACTAAACAAGCATAGCCTTCTAAAAATCTGCATTAATAAGTTGTATGCACTATTTATTTTTAAGTACAAATATCATAAAGGTCAAATATTTATTCTCCTCTATTTCCTAGTATACTAATTTTTAAGTATCTTTCAGAATCTATTAACCTTTCTATAGTAGTATTTCACTTACACTAATGATAAAGGAGCACAAATACATTTGAATACCAAGAAATGTTGTACATTTCATGGTGGTACACACCTGTGATACTAGTTTTTTTTGTTGTTGTTTTTGTGCTACTGGGGATGAAACCCAGAGGCATTCTAGCTCCACGCTACACCTCCAGCCCTATTGTATTCTTTAATTTGAAACAGTCTAAGTTGCAGATGGCCTCACTAAGTTGCTGAGGCTGGCCATGAACTTGCGATCTTCCTGTCTCAGCCGCCCAAGTACTGGGATTACAAGCCTGTGTCACCACACCTGGCTCCCAGTTTTCTTTTTCAGTGTGTTGTGTGTGTGTGTGTGTGTGTGTGTGTGTGTGTGTAGGGGGGGAGGGATAGGACATAAAAATAAGAACTTATTAAGTAGCAATGTTTGAAACATAAGTTAAAATTCAGTAAAACCCTACATTTTGCTATAGTTTAAAAGATTTAAAAAGCCTATGTAACTTTAAATCAATAGCTGATTTACAAGTAAAATTTTCTAATACCACCAACAGGAATCAGTATAGGATCAATAAACACTATACATGAAAGAAGTTGGTTATCTAAGAACCAAGAGAAAAAAAGAAAGAAACTGTAGCAGGAAACAGGTATATAGGGAACTAAATTATGACCTGATCATAAATACAGTGGTGAAAATTTAATGGATATGTGCAAATGGAAGAAGCTTGGAAATCAGTTATTTCCATTTTTTTAAAAAAGATGATGGTTCTGCATCACCAGCTGTTCAGAGTTCATTGAATGAGGATCTGGCTGATAGGGGATAATTACCTCTTCCCTACGGGATGTGAAGTGCTGCTTATGCTGTAGACTCCTCTGATGAATGGTCATGGGAGTATGAGACCAAGCAGTATGCCAAGATCAAGTTGGTTTTTAATGATCTCTAAACACTTGGTTTTCTATTTTTTCCTACTTAAGTGAAGAAAATGTGCACTTTAAAATATACAAAAGCATGTCACCTGTTGTCATTTTGCTTTTCATCTTAAAGGGAAAGCAGAGTGATTATTCACAGAAACCATGCAATTGAAAATGAATTAGAAAAAGATGGGGTGAAGGATGTTCCATGGCCACTTCAACTTTAAATATTTTTTTTAATTTTAAAGAATTTTGAAGAATTCTAGCAACAATTCATTGTCTTCCCCTGAAAAGTATTTTCTCAGTTCCTTACTAGTTCCTATTCCAGCCATTTCAGCTCTTTCACCTAATTGGAAAGATGAATTCTATTTCCCCAATCTCTCTCAAATTTTGTCTCTTCACTTCCAAAACAGTCACATACCTCAATACATCTCACTTGCACTGTAGCCCTTTTATTCTAAGTGATCTTGATTCTTTCATTCTCTTCAAATACTAATACAGTTAAACAAAAATACTGTTGTCAGATTAATATAGAATAAAGCACCATTCTTGTCAAGGCACTTTTATGTGTAAAGTCCTTTTCAAAAGTAGGTTATAACACCAAACCAGAAAAATGCTTATAGTACATTAAGTGAAAAAACAAAATTAAAAAGTAAGCAGATTCTTTCTTTATTAATATTAAGACTATATATGTATATTAGTAGGAACTAGAAAACTAAAAAGAAAAAAAGATTCAATTTAAAAGGGCCTGGCTTACCAATATTTCCTACTTATTGTTATAATGGTATTTATGAAACAAAGAGTCTTTCAATGACCATTTACTACTGATGTACCATAAAGTTAACCTCTACAACCTAGCATGCAAACCTGCATTTTCCACTTATTTCTATCCCTTCTTTTCACATAATCTAAAACTCCAGACAAAGTGAATTACCTTATTTCTCATTTGGACTCTTGTTCTTGGCTACAGGATACTGCTTGCATGATATTCTCTAGCTAATATGTTCTTTTCCGCCATTTTTGTGTTTCCAAATCCTACCTATCCTTTACAGTTCAGTTCAAGTAATACAGCCTCTATAAAACTATCCCTGATGTCTCCTTCCTCAAAACTCCAATAAGTATTTCATTTATTTCTCTCCCATAAAATGTAGCATATTCATAATTATACTGTTGGTTTTGTGTATGTGTGTACAAGAAGTAGCTCCTCTTAGAGGGCAGGGATACATCACTGTATTCCATTCAAGGTATAACACAGTGTCTTTCTAAATAAATATGTAAAAGGAGTGAGTAATTAATTTCAAAGAGCAAGAGCTAGGAAGACTAAAAATACCAGTAATTCTTACTTTTAAAAGGTTTTATGATTTTCCTTTTGTTTTCTTTTCTTCAAAGTTTATTTCTTAAGCTAACCCTCTTACCTGGAGATATGTTATTCTTCGCTGGACCAGCTCTGTCAGATCTTTGGCCTCTTTCTCCCGCCAATCACCTGCTCCATCAGTTTGACTGAGGTAGTACAGATCTGTCATTATAGACCTGTGAAAGCAAACAACATTGGAGCTATAACTTATTTGTACTTCTTTACCTGATTACACAAATACCGTAAGACAAGAGCCAAATTCTTCATAAAGATTAATGTTCACATTGACTCTGGTATTCATCTTTTGCTATAAAGGCTGTGAAATTCAAAAATTAGTATCTATCATCCAAGATTCCTTCCTATAATAAATTTTTACTGTTGAAAGAAACATATTTTCTTTTTCCAGGCCAGTCAGCTGCACTGGTATTCCAACACAGTCAAAGTACTATAGAGATCTGGGAGAAGAGGATTGCTAAAGCAAATAAACAGGTAGGTTAATATAAGGGAGACAAAGAAGTTAGTGCTATTATTTGAATAGTACCTATTCATTCTCTTTTCTATCATTTCATGCCTTCAATTTTTTTCTTCATACTTAAATACTCTGAGTGGTTGGAAAAAGATTGGAAGAAAATTTTGACACAAGTCTTAAACAATGGTCTAAACAACAAAGATTAGCAGACATTTTCTTGAAAGGGTCAGATAATAGATAAGTATTTTAGGCTTCATGGGCACCAGCTAATTTGTAGCAGGAAAGCTGCCATAGACAATATGCAAATGAAAGGGTGTGGCTCTATTCCAATAAACTTTAAATAACAAAAATAAGCAATGGCCCATTGGCTCTAATTTATTAATCCTTATTCTAAACTAATGAAATAAGATACTTTCCTACTCTGTGTAGCATCAGTAATTTTTGCAGAATAAACTAAATTTCCAGTAAACTAGGAAGAAAAACTTTAGAGTAGATACAGTTTTATTTACAGTGAGTTAAATAAAAGTGATGACTTGCATTTAATAATAAAGAAGAGTAACAGCAAAAATTCCAACATTCCACCATCACTATCCTCCTTTGGCTTTCCCTCTCCTTACTTCATTCTTTCCTAAGCAATTATCATCTTTTAACATACAATAACATTTACTTCTTTATGTTTCTCCCCTCCACACTAGAATTTAAGCTCCATGAGAGCAGGATTTATCATTATCATTATTACTTTTTAATCAGCATCTGGAACAGTGTCAGTCACAGATAAATGTTCAATTAGTATCTTTAAATAGATAAGCAAGGGAAAACGTAGCAAAAGAAAATCTCCTAGAGTTTTAGATAATGAGATAACAGTGACAATTTTTATCTTTCACAAATCCAATTAGAGAGCTTTGGGGAATAATCCTTAACTAGATGCAATTCTGGTTCCACTGCTTCTCTATACTTAGTATTAAATCCTCTGTTCAAGATATGCTTAAGAATATAGAGATGTGCTCATGAAAATGATAAAACTGTTAGATAAATCTGTTTGTCAGAAAATAATGTATATGTGCATGGATGTCTTTACCTGTACAAGCTTGTATCCAACAAAAATGTGTGATTAACCCTGTTGTACCCAAGAAATGTATAAAAATCCATGCTAAAAAATAAGTAAATTAATTAAAAAAAAAGAAAATAATGTATATGTAAATAAAATATATTGTACATACACTTATAGCAATTACCAGCAATGATGGTATTAGCTAAAAACATTATGCATTAACTGGAAGTCCTAAGAGTACTTAGAGAAAACTGAACCACAGTATGAAATGAGTAAAAAGAACAATGAATAGGTACGTTATATCAGTTTAATTCCTACAACTATCTTATAAATTAGATAGGGAATGTAAGGAACTGATAGGCTGAATAAGTCACAAAACTCAGAAATGCCAGAGTGGGAATTCAAACTCAAGAAATATGATTCTAAAGCTTAGGATTATAACTATTGCAGGGTCTTGCCAGATGAATGAGAGTTAGTTTTTTGTTGTTGTTTGTTTCTCTCTCTCTTTGTTTATTGGTAGTATTAGAGATTGAAGCCAGGGGCATTCTACCTCTGAGATATATCCCCCCCCCCCCCCGCCCAGCCCTATTTTTTTTTAAATAGGGTCTCACTACATTGTAGAAGACATCAGTAAGTTGCCAAGGTTGGCTGGAACCTGTGATCCCTCCTGTCTCAGGCTCCTAAGTACTGGGATTACAGGCATGTGTCACCACACCTGGCTTATTTTTCTATTTTAATAGTCATAAACCATAAACCTCTTTTTTTTTTTTTTTGTAGTACTGGAAATTGAACCCAGGGCCATTGTACCTCCAAGCTATACTCCCAGTCCTATTTTTTATTCTTTATATTGAAGCAGGTTCTCACTAAGTAGCTGAGGCTAGTCACAAACCTCCTGGGGACTGACCCAGGGGAATTTTATCTCTGAGCCACACACCCAACCCTATTTTTTATTTTGAAACAGGGTCTCACCAAGTTGTGGAGGGCCTCATTAAGTAGCTAAAGCTGGCCATGAATCTGCAATCCTCCTGTCTCAGCCTCCCAATTACTGGGATTACAAGTGTGTGCCACCACACCCAGCCTTAATGATTATC